>JAVJIF010030546.1:542500-765188 GCA_038442645.1 Agave tequilana
TCAAGAATTTCAACACAATTAAATTACACATAAAGAAAATGGTTTCCAAGTAAAGTTTCCTCGCAGCTTAAACTGGGCCCCTGCCTCAACAGAACCTGCAAATATATCAGTCTGTGGGGTGTGAGCTCGACAGTTTAGTGAGTGGAGAATCAAAGTGTATCAAAGAAGAAAAATACAAGTAAGAAGGAGCAGGTTTTTCTTCAACAATTATAGCAAGATAGATGAACAAAAGAAAATGAGAAAAAGTAATACCTTTAATGAATTATTAACACAATAATCTATATAATCTGTGTGATGGTCTGAATTTTCTAGTAACTGATTCTCTTTGACTTTCTTTAATTTTTCTGTTGCATATTACATGGTCTAGGAATTCAATAAAATACTATGTTATTTATAGCTTATGCATGATTCTGCCTTAAGTATTGTCAGCAAGTATTCCACGTATCTCATATATCATACACGAAGTATAATAAATATACTCAAAATTTCATGGGATAGTTATCTGACCCGGTGATATAACATCACAATATCACCCTATATCATCATAAGTATACTATATAGATAATACAAATCTTACATAATCACACTACACTTCATAGTATACGAATATCACACTTAGTGATTTACACATCACACATTATCATATACTTATACAATCACCAATGAAATGTGAGGTCCTCCGTCTTCCCCCGCCTACCGGCTCCCGTTCGGCCCCTTACTCCAATATATATGTGTGTGTGTGTGTGTGTGTGTGTGTGTGTGTGTGTAACAATAACACTGTTTTCCCCCTCCTATCAGCTCCCACCTGGCCCTTCCTCTGATATATGTATGTGTGTGTG
Source organism: Agave tequilana (assembly GCA_038442645.1). Lineage (NCBI taxonomy): Eukaryota > Viridiplantae > Streptophyta > Magnoliopsida > Asparagales > Asparagaceae > Agave > Agave tequilana. The sequence goes on from JAVJIF010030546.1 coordinate 543,340, forward strand.
TGTGTGTAGCATCACAATAACACCGTTTTCACCCTCCTATTGGTTCATGGCCCCTTCCTCCTATATATATATATATATATATAATAGAACGATGATACCGTCTTCCCCCTCCTACTGGCTCCCGCCCGACCCCTTCCTCTTATATATAATGAATGTAATAATCATGTACAATGTGAGACACACAAGCCATCCGCCATCATGTCAATCATTCCATCAATAAACAAACAATTACTTGTACTCCCGATGCATATTCTTAAGGTATATAGTTAGGCCTTAGATATAAATTTTTCTTACATACTCTGTCATTTGATTACTAATTTGACAAACTACGAATCCATTCTCGGAGTCTTATCATGCTTGTTAGTTATAGATAGTTCACTAAATCCCAATCAAGCTACATCTCTCACATTCCATTTTATCGGGGTTATTAATTAAGATTAAAGAGAGTGTTGTTCACTAGTTTAAATCCAAATTATAAGCTATTAAAAGTTCATGAAATTTCATATAAGACTCTTCTTTCTCAAAAATTATCATTTTTAGTTTTCGAAGGAACTCTAGTGATAACTTATATACATACGCCCGTTACCCATACTGGAGTTTTATCATATAGCATATTGTTTCACCCATTATTAGCAACCCAATTTCATCATAATTCTACCCAAAACACACACACACACGCACATCTCGAATTTTATATAGTATACAACAGTATGAGAATATGGATCGATAAATATTTTTGAAGTCATAATTATTAGTTTATAATTGATATCATGTTTATCAATTTATTAGAGACTGAAGAGAGTGGAGATTATGCAAGACCAAGACGCAATGCGGGATAAACATCTCTCACCCAGGGATGAGCACAACCACAAGGGCTACAAGTTTAGATTTTTAAGTTGCCTCAAGATGATCAACTTCACGTAAATTGTTAATAGAATGGAAGGAAGGAATCAGTGTAAGAAGTGAGTTTTTATAACCTCTTATTAACTCATTTCTAATCATGCTTAAGTAAAGAATACTCTAACACTTGTGTACAAACATATATGTATTCAACCCGTACACATACAAGGACTAACACACGCACACACATAACTCATTGCTTATATTAGATTTGTATTTATATTGACATGTTACCCCAAGTCTCTCAATAGAGAGACACACATCACCGAAACTTGATGATCATATATTTTTATCTAAAATTATATACTGGCATAAATTTTGAAAATATAGATTGAGTAATTAGTTAGGGTTTTACGCTGCCAACAAGATTATAAATTTAACTGTGATTGGCAAACTTACTCGATTATCCATGATTTTCAAGCTTAAGGATTTACCATGCTGTTAAGTTAAATTCAAGAGGGACAAAACAAAGGATAGTAACGGTATTCTTTAACAAGTACTCTAGGACAATTAAGGCCTAGATTTTTCAAGGTATAAATTATTAATTTAATTTACCCAAGATCAAAGGTGGGTCTTACATGGCTTGGTTGAATCATAGCTAATGTGACATTTCTAATGAATAACATGAATAAGTTTCGTCCTTCCTCTGTAGGAAAAATGATGATTTGCCCATAGAACACGTTTAAATAGAATACACACCGAATATACTAAGATTTAAAATAGAAGTTGGGCTTAATACAAGTTGAATCTTGATAACTTAATACTAAGGTAATTAATCATTTATCGAAAATTCAAGCTGAGAACTAGTAAAACAAGATATTCATTAGCAGAGTAAAACTCTTATAGGCCCTATATGTGTGTGTGTGTGTGTGTCTATATGTATATGTGTATATATATATATATATATGTATATGTATATGTGTATATATGTATATGTGTGTGTGTGTATTGATGGGAAACACTCAAGAGTTTCCAGAAATTGTATGGCATTTCACTGCTCCCTAGCAGATCATCATAGACAGTAATAATTGGAGACTATCCTTCATGAAAATATTTAACATCTTTCCTCACTTAAAGGTAATAACTGATGCATCTATATTGATTATGTCTTAACAAATGGCAGGCTACAGTGACAAAAAAAAAACACTTGCATTACAATACTTGAAATTAGAATTTAGATGTTCATGATCTTACTGGGTATGAGTGACCCAATTTGCAAATACTTTATTTTATGTTTAACCGTGTATTAATATATACTGTCTTGCGTGGTCAGTAAACTTATGGCTTACTATATGGTTGAGAGCTTCACACTTGCGACTTGATCCTGTCTTACTACGTGAGACCACTCGGACACAGAGTTATAATAGAAGTAGCTCGGGAAAAGTTAATTAAAGAAAATCTTAAAGAGTAAGTTAATTAAAGAAAATCTTAAAGAGTTCCCATACCAATAATTGTTTGTAAATCCTATAGTTGTTATGAACCAGTTATACATGGGAGGAACATAATTCGACTTTAGAACCAACAAGATTTATCAGATTTAGATTTAAAAATTAAATAAATTGAGCCCCGATCAAATCATGAATTTCTAATAATTTAGATAAGGAGAGTTATTCATGAACCTCAACGAAAGGACATATAATTATTCATTTTAGACTTATGAAACATTAACATTCATTCACTTACTCCTCCCCAATAAATCGATTACCCCTCAGAATCTAAAATACCCACTCCACACTCAACATTAGTTAATACAAGCTTGCATATATCAATATATATCATCCATATATATATATATATATATATATATATATATATATATATATATATATATATATATATATATATATATATATATATATATATATATTTCTATCCATTATGTTAAGCTTTCTTCTAAAATGATCCATATATATAATAAATGAGTTTAGGATTTACCAAGTTACACATGAATTAACCGAGAATCATATTTCTCAAACACAAGCACAACCCAAGGCTTAAATGATCTCTAACATCCCACACTCAATTAATGAAAAGCAAGCTTAAATAGATAAATCTAAATAAAATATTTAGTTCACAAATAGGAGAATAACTCTCTCATCCTTAGCTTCTATCCATCCTTTCTCGATAAGTTCTAATATGTCTCCTTTGATGTTGACTCTACTATTATTTCGATTGAGAATAATTATCTCAGATTAGGGAAAAAATATTCCCATAGTTTTGTGAACCAATTTCAAACACTTACCAATTTAAATGAAATGCCATTGAGTAAAATTAGAGAACCATCACAACCAATAACTACAATAAGAAACAAGATCAATTAGGATCGCAATACTCTTAATCACATAGTGATTTAGATCTCACAGAGAAAAAAATTAAGATTTCCACAAAAAAATATAATTGATTGAATTCAAGAACTATTTTCAAAAATTTCATCAGAAAAAAATCTGAATCAAAGAAACTCCCTCACCTTTAGTGATGTCGTCCCCCGCTACTCGTTGTGTGTGCCGTCCACTGGCACCTCCGCGTCGCCCTACAGCAGCAGCAGCAGCTGCTGGCTGTTGCGGGCGGCAGCACTAGTAGCAGCCGCAGCTGGCTATTGCTGTAGCTGTAGCGTGCAGCAGCCTCAGTAGTTGCTGGCTGCTGCTGCGTGCAGCACAGCCAGCGGCAGCAACAGTCTCTACTGGCTGCTGCTGCGTACAGCACAGCCAGCGGTAGCAACAGTCTCTACTGACTGCTTCTGGTGCCTCCTCTAGTTCGTGCCGCGACCAGATCCAATAAAGGGAAAGAGGATTAGGGGAAGAGAGAGAGGAATTGATTTGGGATGAGGGTTGCTACCGATTGCTTTCTGGTGAGAGGTGAAATTGGGGAAAGATGAAGAGAGAAGAAGTGAGTGAGAATGAGTTATATTTTTCTTTTCCCCCTTTTTATGCATTAGTGATGGCTTATTCTCTTAATGCCACATCATCCCCCTCATTCCCAAGTTGCCCTAGCTCATGCCACCTCCCAAGTTAGGATTTAATATTAGTGATTTGGTGGGATAATATACATGGTAGAAATATAACCATGTGATGATGTATATATAGGTCTATTTTCATATATAGAGGGGTGTGTGTATGTATGCACATATAGAAATAAATGTATTAATAATTATATACACAAAATTTGTATCTATCAAAATTCATTTTGCCTCAAGAATTTCTCTACAGGATTTATATAAAAAAATAAAAAATCTATTACACAGATTTTATTCAATCGTTACCCCGATAATTTGGTATAATCTTTATGAATGACGATTAGGTACTAAATCAGGATTTTAAAAAAAAAATCGGGTGTTACAGGTTGCGTAACCTACATAAGATTCCACTGTAGGGTTTTTGGGGTGACTGACATCCCATCTGTTTACTGTTCCACTTTTCACACAATATGTTACTGTTACTGCTCTGACTACCTAGTGGTAGGGCCCGGTTTAGCACCAGGCATCTGGGCCATGGTCCCAGCTAAAGTATGAACAATGTCTCCAATCGATCAATTTCAATAACTTAGGATCCTGATTGATATGTGTAGTAGGCGTAGTATGGATGCGTCTATTACATGTGACAATTAGTGTTCGCTGACATAACTAATAATAATGAACTGTCCATAATGTACCGTGACTAATTGTGTTTGCCTGATACATGTATGCTATGTTGGACACCCGATGGTATACATAACCTGATTGTACACTTGAGTCTAGGACTAACTATTTTTATTATTGTTCATTTATGTTTTGCTTGTTATTTCAGCCTTATCTAATAGATTTTTATAGTAGTATCATAGAATGCTCACAAGTTATATGCACGTGCACCTTCTCCTCATTTTACACACTCATTGGGAGTTTCTGACTCACTGGATTTGCCCACCCATGTCTATATATATTACCTTGCTAATCAGATATTTGGAGAGGATCACACGACTTAAGAGGAGCCGGAGTTCTCTTACTTGATTGTTCTTTCTCGGTATTTTCTTGCTTTTATTATTTCTATTGTTTCCATGATTATATGCATTGGACTCAATACTTGTTCTATTCCTTTATTCCTATGCTATCATTGTGTTAGAAATTTATTTGTTATATTGCATTGATATTTAATACCCTTATGGTTGATTGATATAGCTTATTCAGGTTACTTTAGACTTAATGTGTATAATTGGGGTATTCTCCTCGCATATATACGTCACTGACTCTTGTCACGACTTCGTTTCCACGTATTTTAGGAAGCCGGGCGTGACACCTCTCTTCTCCCTAGATGCACCCTCTTTCTCTCTCCTCTCTTATATTTCACCTCTCTCTCTCTCTCCTCTTTCTCTCTCTTTACGCGCTTGCGCGTTAACACCATCGGCATTCCACCGAAGTTCGTTGTTGTGTCGGAGCCATTCTAGGCAAGTACCTTGATTTGTTGGGCGAGTACATGTTTATTGTGTTTGCGAGTACCTGTTCTATATTAATGCGAGTACCTATTTTATATTTGGGTGAGTACCATTTTTGGGTTACACAATTATTAATTGTTGTAATTGTATGGGTGTTTGTATATTAGGCAGGCGACTATTGTATTATGTAGTGATGTTTGTAATTGCATAAGAGATGTTGTAATCATATTCTATGGATTGATGCTTATAATAGTGTAGACGATTACTTTTCTGTGTGTTTTGTTTGTAAAACTGGATTATTGTGGATTGGCTGACTCTTCGTGGTCGTTAGCCTTCCAGTTCAACCTCTGGACTTTTCTTCAGCCATCGGGCTTAATCCTCGGGTTTTTCTAACTTCGTCGAGAGGCGAACTTAGCACTCAGCCCTTTACAGCTAAACTCGCCCGAGCGTAGCTTCACCGCAGCGTAGCATGGCGTTTATACGCTTGCTTCGCCATGTGAGTCTAACTTCACCGCGAGCATTGCTTCACCATGTGCATTAGCAAAGCGTTCAATGCCCGCTTCGCCATTTGCGTCTAACTTCACCGCGAGTGTGCTTTCGCCGTGAGCATTAGCAGAGTGTTAATACGCTTACTTTTCTCTCCCCTCTATTTTTCTCTAGTTGTGAACAAGCCATAACTACCAGGTTGGTTGACCTGGGGTTTGGCCATCAGTACTCAGAAATAATTTGCAGGGAGCACTAAAGAGGCCTAGTGCGAAACTGTTCGACTTTACTATGTCAGGAGGCCGCTAGCTCGACTAGTGGCTCGTGAAGGTTCTCTTATAGTGTACAAAGGCTACACATAGAGGTTGCTAGTAGTCTCGTGGATGTTATTTATTTGGCTAAATCACAAAAAAACTATCATAAACTTTTAGAATTTTATAAAGAACTATCATAGACCTGATAATTTGCATTTTACTATCACAAACTTCTCAAGAAACTACCATCAATTAGTCAGATATTAGCGAAGGGCTGAAAAGTCAAATTTGTCCCTCATTAGTTTTGTCGTACTCCACCGACCACAAGAAAGAAAGTTGAGGACCTAAATTCAAAAAAAAGGCCCTAAAAAGTATTAGAAAGTTTCTTCCATAAAAAAGGAGAAAGAACTCCCCTTTGATGTGAAGAAAATAAGGGGTCTTTAATTTCTTTGTGGTCGAGAAGATCGAATTTGGCTACGACTAGGGTTCAGATTGTCTGCAACTCATTAAAACCATCGAATTGACACCAGAGAAAGTTTCATGTTGGCCTTCTAGTAGTTTTTTGGAGTTCAATGCTTGTTGGATTTAGAAAGGTAAGGTTTTTTGCTTTGAGTATTGAATTGTGAGGCAGCAGGTAAGGATTGTTGGCCCAGAGGCCTTCCACTCATTTTTGATGATGATTAACTCATGTAGTTATAGTTTACTAATAATCTTGTGATATTTAGTTTCAGATACTTAACTAAGATATTAGTAGGTGATTAGCTTCAACAAAGATGTTTTGGAGCTTTCACATGGTGATTTAAGAGCCCGAGCATCAAAGTTCATATCTAGCACTCGTTGGAGTCAAGCTCGGTAGATCACGTTTGGATTGAGTCGACTTGGAGATGGCACTCTATAAGAAGACTTCGGTACATTGTTTAGTTTATAGTTAAGATCGATTGTTAAAAATTAGATAGCGTGATATGCTCAAGTTCACAACACACACACACACACACACACACACACACACACACACACACTTGTTTAAGTTTCATGTTTTGGTTTTCGGTTTTTAGTTTAACCGATCTTGGTTTTCATGAATAGATAGAAACAAAACAAGTTTACATGGTTTAATGTATATTAGATTTGTTCTATATACATCTATGCTTCAACTATTTAAACAAACTTAGTTTGATAGTCTATTTCATGAGTTTGGTGTTTTGGTATTTTAACAAAACATTTTTTTGATTTTAAGTCAAAAACATTGATATATATATCTTTCATGTATATTGGATTATATCCATATACAACATGCTTCAAGTTGGTTAAGTATCATGTTTTTGTATTTGGATGAGTTTTGGACAAAACGTTTTTCCATTTCAAAAATCCAAGTTTTGGAAAATGCAGATTTTGGATTTCGGCAAAATTTGTAAGTCACAAAAATGGTTCAAATTGTTTGAAATATGTGTTGAATTTTTTCACACATGTTTATATTTCAAAGAGAATTTAAGAACTATTTTTGTGGATTTTTAGAGAATTTATGGGATTTATTTGGTATTTAAGAACCCAAGTTTTAAATCCTTTAAACTGATCTGCTAGGCTCTGGCGGTCGACTGGGCCGGTCGACCAGACCCAGAGTCGGTTGACCGGACCGGTCGACCGACGTGCACAAGGACGTGAACGCAGGCTAGCCCCTTGCGCTGGTCGACCGAGCGGTCGACCGACTGAAGGCAACCCACTTTCGGGTTGTCCCGGTCGACCGGGCGGTCGACCGGCCAGAGAGCCGTTGCTCTCTGGTTCTGGCGCGGTCGACCGGGCGGTCGATTGGCATGCTCAACGGTCAAATTTTTGACCGTTGGCCGGTCGACCGGAAGGTCATTTTTGACCTTATCATCTGCCAACGGGCAGATTCTTTTGAGGCCTATTTATACCCCCATCTTTTGGCCAGTTTTTATCAAGTTTTTAGAGCAAAAATTTAGAGCTTCTCTAGTGTTTTATTATAAGTTTTAAAAAGAGTTTTAGAGCTTCAAAGATTTGATCTTCATTTATTTTTAAAGTGTTGGAAAATTCAAAGAAAAAGAGAGTATTTGGGAATTGGTTTTGATCTCTATTTTAATATCTATCTCATGATTTTCCCAAGTATTTTTCTTTGTTATTTTCATTTTCAAACACTTTATTTTCTTACTTGAGCTTATCATATCTACCTATCTATTAGGATCTTTGTTTTGTGAGAAAAGAGATTGGTTTGTGGTCTTTTGATCACTAAGTTGTAAACCCTCCTACTTTGTATTATCCCTCTTGTGTAGAGGTTGATTTTTGTAGTGGTGGCTTTGTGCCTTATCCCTCTAGTGAGAGGTTGATTTGTGGTGGCTTTGTGCCTAACCTCTAAGTGTAGAGATTGTGTTTGTAATTGAGAGAGGAGTTATGTACTCCCGATTGTATTGCCCCAAATCCTCAGTGGAGGTTCCCTGTGTGGGAGTCCTGTGTGGACAAGTTAGTGAAAATCCTTCTGTGTGAAGGCGGGGACATAGAGCTGGGTGCTCGAACCTCGAAACAAATCTCAGTGTTTGCGTTTGATCCATTGACTCTAACTCTCTCTATTACTTTGAGCATTGCATCATATTGCCATATCATATATGCTTGTGTTGTTTGTGTGTGCCTCATTTTTGTTTAATCACGAGAGCTTCATATAGCACCTCAACTCTTATTCAGAGGAATCAAGAGGAGTTGGTCCAGAGCCCTTCACCGGGAATTCGGCTATACTCGTTGGTTACATTAAGTGTGTTGCCAATTTAAGTTTTAATTTCTGCATTTTATTCATTAGATTAGCCATACACCTATTCACCCCCCTCTAGTTGTACTTACAATTGGTATCAGAGCCTACACTCCTGATATTAGGTTTAACCACCTATGAGTGTGATCTTGGTTTCGCTAATCTAGATTTGCTTTTGCACATATATTGTTTACACACACTCATGGACTTCATGACCCCACCTATGTTTGATACTTCCAACATTGTTGTTTAGAAGGCTAGGATGTCCATGTACTTGAAAACCCTAGGCTTGCATGTTTTCCTTACCGCTACCAAGAAATCCTATCTTGGTAATAGCAAGCATATAGAGGCCAATGCACAAGCCCTTGAGGCACTTAGAAGCACGCTCAATAAAAAATATCTTTCTATAGTTTCTAACTGTGATTTCGCCTTTGCAGTGTGGAACACGTTGACCTCCTCCGAGCTTCAATTGCCAATCCAAATGGAGAAGGAATATAGTGAGGATGAATCCGATCAACGATGCTACATGGTCCAAGGGAATGACTCCCTTGAGGTACTTTCGGACACTCGACTAGATAGTGCTAGCTCTTCATTTGATGATCTTGATAGTATAGATGCCGATGCATTAAACAAAGAGTTATCTATTGTTTGTGAGAACCTCTTTGAAAAATATAAAGTTTTGAAAAAGAAAACTTGTAAGTTAACAAAAGAAAATAAGGATTTATTTTCAAAACTTGAATTGTCTTTACAAGAGAAGGTTGAGATTTCAAATGAGTGTGACTCTTTGAAAACCCAACTTGAACTTGTTTTAAATGAAAACAAGAATTTGAAAAATAAAAATGATTATGAAAATGTTTTAAAGAAAACTGAATCTTTAACTTCAAAACTTGACTTTGTTTTAAAAGAAAATGATTCTTTGAAAAACAAAATTATTTCTATTTCAAAGGATTTGGATTTGGTTTCCAAGAAAACATTTCGTTGAAAAATGATTTAGATTCTCATATTTGCCATGCCAGTGTAGCTTCACATTCTAACTCACCTATTGCATGCACCTCTTCTTCCTTGATTGAAAATGATATATCTATGCTTAAGAAGAGTGTTGATTGTTTGGGCTCCACTTTGAGCCATTGTGCTTTGAACCACTCACGGTTAGAATCTATGTTTTGAAAGAAACAAGTTCCTCTTATGCATGCACACAAACCACGGCATACACATGCTTCCCATGTTCACTCCCATAACACGATGTATGCTCATGTGTACACTTGTACACATTGTGGACGTAAGGGCCACCTTGCTAAATTTTGCTATGATAAGATACATGATATAAATTTAGCAACTAAATTTGTTTGGATTAGGAAAGGAGCTAACCCCCATGGACCTAAAAGAGTGTGGGTAGCAAAGACTACCCATATTATATTTGATGTAGGTGTGGGCTCTCGCATGACGTGAGAGTAATGGTGCCTTGAGGTGGATGCGTTCCGAGCTAAAAGAGGACTATTTGGATGCATCACTTTCAAGGGGAGTTTGGTGGGAGGACCACCTTGTTTTGGAGACATGGAGAGTTGCCTCTTCGGTTTTGATAACAATCTCTTACTCCTCATTTATTGTTTACATGCTTTTCATATCATTGATTTTAGCATGTTTTGATGTTTCATGATTAGTATGTTATATGTCATGATATTTAGATTAGTGATATACATGATTAGTTATTTGAGACACCCATGTTTAATATGGACTTATACCTTTGTGTTCTCGCATTTGTTTTAACTAATGTGTATGTCCTAGATCTAATGCATGTTCATATACATAATGATCTTATAAGTTTTGTTTTGATTTCTATGCTTCATGTTTTGATTACTTGTTTGGATGTTAGTTTTCATTAAAACTCGGATATATACTTGTACAACTAGTGAGCCGCAAATAGATTATTATGTGTTTGTACTTGAATGCTCATTTGTACCCATTAGATGTACTAGAATAGCCTAGTTTTGATGATTCATATATTTTGACTTGTATTCCCATTTTGTACATGTTTTCATGTTTATGTTTAACTTCATGTATATGTCTATTTTGTCCAAATTAATAGCTATACATATACATCCTTGAGCCACTTGCCTCCATGCATATACTCTTGTGGACTCGTTTATATTTGGATATGTATGTATACTTTAGTTTGTACAAGACATACATATACCTTGAAGGATTCTAGTTTTGATGACTTTCATGTTTTAAGGAATTTCTTATTGAGCATGACTTGTCTTTCACAAAACTTGTACAATCATATTACTTGATGTTTTCTCATGATTTTATTTTCATGAGTATTATTTGTGCTATATAGATTTTGAGTGACATTGGTTTAGTGATTTTCATGTTTTTAGGGAATATATTCTTGTTTTATTCCTTGCTTGAAGGATTTCGTACTAGTTTATAAGTTTTTCATTAAACTAGTTCGTATTCTTCATTTGGTAGAGTTTTCAACATACTATATTTTCAAACTTATTTTTGAAAACCCCTACTCATCAAAGGGCGGTTGGTTGGGCGACCATGCCTTGTATGCTTATTATTGAAAATCCATTTAAAACATGTGTATGAAATGGATGGTAGGAAATATGAGTTATACACTTGATCATATTATGTTTTCAATTGGTATCATTGGATATTTTCAATTGGTATCACTATTGACATTCTTTTTGTATACTCATATATGTTTTTATATATGTATGCTTACTGATTGGTAGTGAAAAGTGCATTTTTATCATAATATTTACCATCACATTTTCATATTTATTCATATAATTCTGCACATTTATTAATTTTGTAATTTATTGTGTGCAGGCCTCGAAATAATAAAAAGGAAGAATTAAAGCCTAAAAAGAGCCCAAAAGCCCACATTCAAAGTCCAAGTGCAAAAGTGCAAATACCAAATGTCAAAAGTGCAAATACACAAGGGCTAAAGTTGCAAATATCAAAGAAGAGGGAAGGATAGACTTCTATCCAACCCTAAACACTTGCAGGATGAGGATAAAAGCCAAAGAAGAGAGTGCAGAGATAAGAAAATTCGTGGATAAAAGATTTGGGATATTTGAGATCTAGGTAAATTGATTTCTAAGTTATCTCGAAATCCCAAGATAAAGAGCCAGGATCAAGCTTCCAGAAGGAAAAGACCAAATGGACGGACCAGGAGAAGCCACGCGCCAAAGCGCGTGGCCAGCAGCCACTACCAGGCCGCGGAAACGCGGCCCAAGCCGCGTTTCCGCGGCAATTAGTCTTATCCCTGGACGAGTTTTCGTGGAGGAGTTTGATCTGAACTCTACTTCCTTCTGCACCTATAAATACTCCCTGCAGTGCAACGTACAGAGCATCCAGAGGCAGAGCCAGAGGGCCAAATCTAGGGTTTAGGTTTTCTTCTTGTAGTTTAGATTTTCTTTCCTCCATTGTAATTTTTATTTTTTTTCCTTTTTGTAAAAACTGAGAGGAGATGATGTTCTCATGGAGGAAGGGATCTACTTGTACTGATGGTGACAGTCGGTGTAAGTTTTATTTTTCCACCATTGTTTAATAATCGAATCGAGGTTTGTTTTTGTTCTTTTATTATTTTTGTTTTTTGTTCTTGTTTAATCTTGTGTATCTCAGTATTTGTTTTCTTCTATTTTCTCTCTAATGTCTTGCCCACCATGAGAACCACCAACTGCTTCGAGACTACCTAGCCGAAGAAGAGCCCTTGATGGTCTATGGTGATGAACAGGTCTTCATAGTTGTCTTTTATTTCATAGTGTAGATTAAAAAGGCGGACGATCCTATACGCCATGCTTGTACACCTTCCAAGAAAAGGTAAATCATCGCAACGGTTCAAAAGGTAAGCAGACTGAAGAGGTATGTGTTTCTTTCTTTCTTTCTTTCTTTAGTTTAGATTTCTATCTCTATCTCTCTCAAATTCTTTTCACCACACTTCCTTGTAAATACCATCATAACTAATAAAATAAATAAAAATTTTAGAGAATCTTACAAACGCTTCCATCGCTAGTCCCTCCCTGAGGATCACGACCTGCATAGCCATTGCTACCGCGGATTCGAATTGAGCACTTGCACACCTTTAATTCTCAGATCTAATATTTTATATTTTGTGTGTAGGAAAAAGTTCAATCAAAATTTTGGCGCCGTTGCCGGGGAGGGACGGTAAGTTTTTCTCTAAAATAAAAAAAAATTATTAACTAATTCTTTTATTCTTTTCTGTTTGCAGGTTTGGAGAACAGAAAAACAGCAGCAGAAGTGGACATATAGCAACTCTGTGCCTCTGCCCTCGAAGGCAGAGCAGCAGAGCCTGTTACTTTGCCGCGCAAACGCGGCAATAGCCGCGGTGCCGCGGCAGTAGCAGTGAACTATTGATCAATTTTTCTGCAGGTTGCTGAAAATTGTAATATCTGCTTTCTGCTCTATTAAAATTTATTCTGTGATAACCCTGCTTACTGCTAATTAATTCAACAGTAAAATATTTATTGTTAATGATAAAAATTGATTAGACGTTTGCATATTAGGCACGTGTCTTTTCAATTACTTTATTTTACTGTTGAAGAGTGCTGGAGCAAAGTACATTCGCATTGCATGTAGAATAGGACTCATCTCTTCGTTGATTTTCATGCTTTGAGTGAATCTTATTTACATATCTTGTACACTTGCACAAAAATATCTTAAGGGCATAACCCATTAACAAGATAAGGTGGGGATTTCAGCACCCTTCCTTAGCCCAAAAATCATACCCAAGCACTCACTAACCCAAGCCTAACTTAAAATTAGTAGACGTTGGCCCTAGGGACATCTCGGACTCAATTAGAAGATTATCCTAAGGGGGAACGGTGTTGGAATTTGACTCCTGCCAAATCAGTGTCTAGGAAGGGGATTGAGGGCCGAAAGCCCGAAGATTGGTGGTTATTTAATTAAGGAACGTCTTTGACGGAAAACCTCCCACCACTCTTGCCCTGACCTAGCTGATTAACTTGTGGTCAAAGTCTACACCCTACCTCCCGTGGACAGTCTAACCAGTTAGGAGTCGTCTAGGTCATAGGTCTACCCTAACTTAGGTTAGAATTTTTTTCTTTTTTGTTTGTTTATTTGTTTGTTTTCTTTTTCTTTGTTGTGTTGGTGTGATATGGCATATAATAATAATTTTTCCAATTTTAATCCATATTACACACCTAACTCTTTTTCGGATATTACCAACCCGGCATATCATAATTTTGACCAATTTAGTGTGCCGGAATGGTCTTATCCGAATGAATATAACCCATACCCACTATCTTATGACCATAATTTTCATACTTTCAACTCTTCACAGAGTTCATGGGGTTTCGATTCCCCCGAGTCCAATTTTCAACCGACTTGTCCTCCGTCTCCACCTTGTCCACAATATTCCCAAGAGTCATACTCAGATCCACCTATTCAGAATAGAATACCATCTATCGGGGAAATGATAAGTATGCATGAGTCCAAGCAACAATTACCATCTATCGCAGACATGATAATGCGTGAGTCCACCAACTCACAACTTCATCATGATTACACGTCCTCTTTTCAAGTCCAATCACAACATGATGCACCTATCGACTATGAAAGGATGCTTGCAGCCATGACTCAGGCTAGATTAGCCCGTGATCATGACATAGATATGATGGTTCAATCTTTACGTTCTCACCGCTCGGCCATCTCTGATATCACTGACCACTCTCGTAGAGCCGACGAACCAAGTTGCTTTGGACAACAAGATTCTACTTCAGTGCCATCATTTGAACTTGCCGAAACTCCAACTTTTGATAGTTTGGCAAGTTCTTCCTTTCCTGAAATAGAACTTGAGCATGAATATGATCATGATCTCCCACTTGATGATTCAATTTTACTTCCTGATTCAATAATGACTTCGGTGTCTCCACCTGATTTTACTTTTTTCGAGTCAACATTGGATCCTGTGCCAATTCATTATGAAATTGAGTCACCCATTTTTGATGATCATATTGAACTTGACCAATTGTGCAATTTTGAAAGTCCTATGGATAAATTGGTAAGTTCTGATTTTTATATCATTGAACCCAATGAGATATGTGACCTAGATTCTCCAATCTATGATCAAGTTCAAATTCCTGTATCATTATTGACTCCTGTTTTGTTACCCGACTTAGATAATATTTTAGAGCCAGTTTTGATTCCCACACCTATCATTCCTGAACTTGAGTCACCAACATTGAGTCACATTCTATTGTGGGAAGATGATTGTAGACTTGAGCTTCAACTTATTGATTTGGACCCACTTCCTAAACCTAGCCCGACTCCTGAACCATTACTTGATTTAAGTTTCTTTCTTGAGTCAGTATTCGTTCCCGTACTTCCCACGTCCAGGTCAATAATTCCATCTTCTCATACTCCATTTTGGGACAAGGAGGTTGACACAGTTGACTCTGAAATTTATTATGAAATTTGAAAATTTGATGGGGTGGAAATTTTAAAAAATGATAATACATACATTTTAGTGGTTATATAAGAAAAATTTCTGGTTCCTCCATGAAATACTATATTATCTTGATTGGGCCGCATTTCGTGGACCAATTAGACCACCATCGGAACCACCACCTTAAGGTAACTTCTGCCTTCCCTTGTTCTTTTTCATGCATATATGCATTCATTCATACATTGAGGACAATGCATGAGATAAGTGTGGGGTGGGCTTTACTAACATACTAACATAGGTAGAAACTAACAAAAATTTGCTAATAAAAAAAATCTAAAAAAAAAGGACAATATTTAGACTTATCTTTTGAAAGAAATCTAAGTTAGTCTTAAGAATTAGGAAAATCATGATTAGGATTTCTAAAAACTTGGTCAAAATAAATAAATTGTTGAATTTTTAGGTATAGGAGGAGAAATTGAATAAGTAGTTAGTCTTAATTTTTACCTTAATGAAATGTGCATACCTAATGCATATATAGGATTCTAAGATAAAGACCCTTGTGCCTCATAAAAAAAAATGTCTAAAAAAAAAAAATTTCACCAATTAAGCTGGATACATGTGCCTCAAGAAGCATAAATATTCACGCCTAAAGGTGAGTAATAAATAAATAAAGCCCTTAGTTTTGTGGCCTAGTTCACTCGAATTTGAGTCCGCGGGGTGTTTTCTCACCTGGTGCCCTAAAGCCGACCGGTTTGGGAGCCACCGACTTTAAGTTCGCTACATGGGTGGATTAGAAAGCCAAAGAAAACTGAGAAATAATATATATACACATCTAATAGTCAATTAGTTAGGTATGAGGGCCTCAAGAAGCCTTGATGCTTACACGAAAGAAAATTAGATGAGTTATACATATTAAAAAAAAAGAAGAAAAAAGAAAAATATATATATATATATATATAGAGGCATGAGAGTCCAAGTTAAGGAATTCCTAGTAAAAATTCATAAGGATGCATATGATTTTTGGTAACGAAAAAGACTATACACAAAATTCAATTTTGATCCTTACTTAAAAATGAAAACAATTTACTTTATAAAGACTAAGTCTATGAATGAATAAAAATGATAATCCTAAAACTTATAGACTACTTAGTCTTTGCAAAAGTATTTCAAATATTTTCTTTTTATGGATTTTGTGGGTGCAATCCGCTGAAAACCCTCACGTGACAACACTCGTCCTCTAAGGTAACCTAGAGGTTTAACGGCTTGTTGCACATGCTAAGTGCAACCGTGATTCCTACGAAAGTGAGTTAGGTTAGATTAATTTTTCTTTTTATCTTTGATTTTTACTCGAGGACGAGCAAAAAGATAAGTGTGGGGGTGTGATTGGTAGTGAAAAGTGCATTTTTATCATAACATTTACCATCATATTTTCATATTTATTCATATAATTCTGCACATTTATTAATATTTTATAATTTATTGTGTGCAGGCCTCAAAATAATAAAGAAAGAATTAAAGCCTAAAAAGAGCCCAAAAGCCCACATTCAAAGTCCAAGTGCAAAAGTGCAAATACCAAATGTCAAAAGTGCAAATACACAAGGGCTAAAGTTACAAATATCAAAGAAGAGGGAAGGATAGACTTCTATCCAACCCTAAACACTTGCAGGATGAGGATAAAAGCCAAAGAAGAGAGTGCAAAGATAAGGAAATTCGTGGATAAAAGATTTGGGATATTTGAGATCTAGGTAACTTGATTTCTAAGTTATCTCGAAATCCCAAGATAAAGAGCCAGGATCAAGCTTCCAGAAGGAAAAGACCAAATGGACGGACCAGGAGAAGCCACGCGCCAATGCGCGTGGCCAGCAGCCACTACCAGGCCGCGGAAACGCGGCCCAAGCCGCGTTTCCGCGGCAATTCAGTCTTATCCCTGGACGAGTTTTTGTGGAGGAGTTTGATCTGAACTCTACTTCCTTCTGCACCTATAAATACCCCCTGCAGTGCAACGTACAGAGCGTCCAGAGGCAGAGCCAGAGGGCCAAATCTAGGGTTTAGGTTTTCTTCTTGTAGTTTAGATTTTCTTTCCTTCATTGTAATTTTTATTTTTTTCCTTTTTGTAAAAACTGAGAGGAGATGATGTTCTCATGGAGGAAGGGATCTACTTGTACTGATGGTGACAGTCGGTGTAAGTTTTATTTTTCCACCATTGTTTAATAATCGAATCGAGGTTTGTTTTTGTTCTTTTATTATTTTTGTTTTTTTGTTCTTGTTTAATCTTGTGTATCTCAGTATTTGTTTTCTTCTATTTTCTCTCTAATGTCTTGCCCACCATGAGAACCAATTGCTTCGAGACTACCTAGCCGAAGAAGAGCCCTTGATGGTCTATGGCGATGAACAGGTCTTCATAGTTGTCTTTTATTTCATAGTGTAGATTAAGAAGGCGGACGATCCTATACGCCATGCTTGTACACCTTCCAAGAAAAGGTAAATCATCGTAACGGTTCAAAAGGTAAGCAGACTGAAGAGGTATGTGTTTCTTTCTTTCTTTCTTTCTTTCTTTAGTTTAGATTTCTATCTCTATCTCTCTCAAATTCTTTTCACCACACTTCCTTGTAAATACCATCATAACTAATAAAATAAATAAAAATTTTAGAGAATCTTACAAACGCTTCCATCGCTAGTCCCTCCCTGAGGATCACGACCCACATAGCCATTGCTACCGCGGATTCGAATTGAGCACTTGCACACCTTTAATTCTCAGATCTAATATTTTATATTTTGTGTGCAGGAAAAAGTTCAATCACTTACACTTTAAATAGTATCAATTTCGATTGGTATTCAATTTTCATACATATATATATGTTTTATTTGTGCTTACTATATCTCTATATCTTTGAGCACAAATTTTAGTTATGCTAAGCTTGATTTCTTAAATGACTATTATATTTCAATTGATTATGTTTCAATTGGTATCTTATACAAGCTTATGCATCATTTTATTTGGTATTTCATAAAGTGGGAGAAAATTCATATTTCACATTTTAATTGGTTTTGTTTACCTTTCATATTTTACTCCCACACTTTATGGTGAAAAATGATTCAAAAATGATATTGATTATTTTTGGTATCATATGCTCCTAATGAAAAATTACTTTCAATGGTACTAATCTTTACAATTGGTATCAAGAATTGTTTACATCTTTCAATTAATATCAAAATTTTTGGATGAATTCTTCAACATGTTTTATTTACTTTCAATTGGTAAAATATAGACATGTTTAATTAAATTAAAAACATTTGTTTTATGTACTTTCAATTGGTATGTTTTCAATTGATATCATGATGCACTAAATTGATATTTTTTTCAATTGGTATCATAATGTTTTAATTTGATTTCACCCCTTATTGATATTTTTTTGTTTAAGACAAAAAGGGGAAGAACATTGTTTTATTGTTTTCTTTGACCCCTTTGTTGATGATTGACAAAAAGGGAGAGAAGTATTTGAGTTTATAGGCATGTTTATTGTTTATTTGTAAGTTTATATCAAAGTTTGTTTTATATTGGTATCAAGAAAGTTTGTTTGATGTTTTGATGTTTTGTTGATATTGGTATCAAGAGAACATATTTTGTTGTTTTGTTTTATTGGTATCAAGTACTTTTGTTAAAATTTTATTGTTGATATCAAGAGCTTTTATTGATTATCTTTTAATTGGTATCAAGAGTTTTTATTGATTGGTATCAAAAGCTTTTATTGCTTTTACTGATAAAATTTTTCAAATTGAAATTTTTATTGGTATCAAGAGCAATTATTTAAGAACATGTTTATTTCAAAAAGGAAAGGAATTTATTTTAAAAGTTTGATATCAAGAGCATGTTTATTTCATTATGCATGTTTATGCATATTCATATTTAATATTCATTGCATATCTTATTGTTTATTGCTATGCATGAGTTAAAGGGGAGCTTCTTTTAAGCTTAACTTTAATCCATGCATATTTAACTCCATGAGTTTTGTCATCATCAAAAAGGGGGAGATTGTTGGCCCAGAGGTCTTCCACTCTACTTTTAATGATGATTAACTCATGTAGTTATAGTTTACTAATAATCTTGTGATGTTTAGTTTCAGATACTTAACCAAGATATTAGTAGGTGATTAGCTTCAACAAAGATGTTTTGGAGCTTTCACATGGTGATTCAAGAGCCCGAGCGTCAAAGTTCATTTCTAGCACTCGTTGGAGTAAAGCTCGGTGAATCACGTTTGGATCGAGTCGACTTGGAGACGACGCTCTACAAGAAGACTTTGGTACATTGTTTAGTTTATAGTTTAGATCCATTGTGAAAGATTAGATAGTGTGATATCAAGTTCACAACACACACACACACACACACACACACACTTATTTAAGTTTCATGTTTTGGTTTTCAGTTTTTAGTTTAATCGATCTTGGTTTTCATGAATAGATAGAATCAAACAAGTTTACATGGTTTAATGTATATTAGATTTGTTCTATATACATCTATGCTTCAACTATTTAAACAAACTTAGTTTGATAGTCTATTTCATGAGTTTGGTGTTTTGGTATTTTAACAAAACATATTTTTGGATTTTAAGTCAAAAACATTGATATATATATCTTTCATGTATATTGGATTATATCCATATACAACATGCTTCAAGTTGTTTAAGTATCATGTTTTTGTATTTGGATGAGTTTTGGACAAAACGTTTTTCCATTTCAAAAATCCAAGTTTAGGAAAATACGGATTTTGGTTTTCGGCAAAATTTGTAAGTCACAAAAATGGTTCAAATTGTTTGAAATATGTGTTGAATTTTTTCACACATGTTTATATTTCAAAGAGAATTTAAGAACTATTTTTGTGGATTTTTAGAGAATTTATGGGATTTATTTGGTATTTAAAAACTCAAGTTTTTAATCCTTTAAACTGATCTGCCAGGCTCTGGCGGTCGACCGGGCCGATCGATCGGACCCAGAGTCGGTCGACCGGACCGGTCAACCGACGTGCACAAGGACGTGCACGCAGGCCAGGCCCTTGGGCCGGTCGACCGAGCGGTCGACCGACTGAAGGCAACCCACTCTCGGGTTGTCCCGGTCGATCGGGCGGTCGACCGGCCAGAGAGCCGTTGCTCTCTGGTTCTGAGCGCGGTCGACCGGGCGGTCGATCAGCAGGCTCAACGGTCAAATTTTTGACCGTTGGCCGGTCGACCGGAAGGTCATTTTTGACCTTGTCAGCTGCCAACGGGCAGATTCTTTTGAGGCCTATTTATACCCCATCTTTTGGCCAGTTTTTATCAAGTTTTTAGCGCAAAAATTCAGAGCTTCTCTAGTGTTTTATTACAAGTTTTAAAAGAGTTTTAGAGCTTAAAAGATTTGATCTTCATTTGTTTTTAAAGTGTTGGAAAATTCAAAGAAAAAGAGGGTATTTGGGAATTGGTTTTTGATCTCTATTTCAATATCTATCTTGTGATTTTCTCAAGTGTTTTTCTTTTTTGTTTTCATTTCCAAACACTTTATTTTCTCACTTGAGCTTATCATGTCTACCTATCTATTAGGATCTTTGTTTTGTGAGAAAAGAGATTGGTTTGTGGTCTTTTGATCACTAAGTTGTAAACCCTCCTACTTTGTGTTATCCCTCTTGTGTAGAGGTTTATTTTGGAGTGGTGGCTTTGTGCCCTATCCCTCTAGTGAGAGGTTGATTGGTTGTTTGGCTTTGTGCCTTTCCCTCATTTGTGAGGTTGATTTGTGGTGGCTTTGTGCCTAGCCTCTAAGTGTAGAGGTTGTGTTTGTAATTGAGAGAGGAGTTGTGTACTCCCGGTTGTATTGCCCCAAATCCTCAGTGGAGGTTCCCTGTGTGGGAGTTCTGTGTGGACAACTTAGTGGAAATCCTTCTGTGTGAAGGCGGGGACGTAGAGCTGGGTGCTCGAACCTCGGAAAAAATCTCAGTGTTTGCGTTTGATCCATTGACTTTAACTCTCTCTTTGTTACTTTGAGCATTGCATCATATTGCCATATCATATATATGCTTGTGTTGTTTATGTGTGCCTCACTTGTGTTTAACCACGAGAGCTTCATATAGCACCTCAACTCTTATTCAGAAGAATCAAGAGGAGTTAGTCCAGAGCCCTTCACCAGGAATTCGACTACACTCGTTGGTTACATTAAGTGTGTTGCCAATTTAAGTTTTAATTTCCGCATTTTGTTCATTAGATTAGCCGTACACCTATTCACCCCCCCCCTCTAGGTATACTTACAAGGATATGGGTATTAAAGGTCATAACGTGTCATATGATAAAAATAACATCTAATTAATGGATTATAGTTTGTTAAAAAGTTTATGGTAGCAAGTTGTAGTTTATCAAGTTTATGGTATTTTTTGTAAAATTATGAAAGGTCATGGTAGTTGAAAATCACCTCGGGGGTTAAATATGTGATAATTCTAATTTAATGCGGAATGCAACAATTTAAGCAAATAATCAAAATGGTTAACTTAAAATAAGAAGTGAAGCCGAATTCCCAGTTAAGGGCTCTAGAGCTTCTCCTTTTAACTCCTCTATTTAAGAGTTGAGGTGCACAATTGCCTTCTTGCTTATATTAGAAAAAAACTGTAGTCCAACAATCAACAACAATGTAGTAAAACAAATGCAATATGACAGGAAGAATAAAAATAGTAAGTGTGAGCACATAGAACAATGAAAATAGAAGAAAGAATAAGAGATAAGGTATCGCAAACACAAGTAGTTTGTTTCGAGATTCGAGCAACTTGCTCTATATCCCCGCCTTCACCACGTGAAAGATTTCATTATCCAATAAAGATCACCACAAAAGTACCACAACTACAAGGTCTATACAAGACTCGGATTACGCAACTCCAACTTTCAATCCTCTACACAAGATATATCACTAAACCAATGAAGTTTATAAGCTCTTGGCAACCACAAAGGTCACAAAATTTCTCTTTACAACTTCTTAGAGTTTTGAATGGAGAAATAAAGTTCAAAAAATTTGTGAGAGAAAAATTAAGTTGAAAAATGGAACTTGAGAGTTTAAAACTTGCTGAGAATAATTTGAAATTGAGAGCACTTGAATCTTGAAATTTGAAAGCAAAAACTAGATATTTTTTCTTTAAAAACTTTGATTTCAAAAGCTTGTATCAAAACTTATTGAAAAGTTTTCCTATAATGACCCATGTATATAGGCAGTAGGTAAATACCATTAAAGATCTAAATCAGTTATTAAAACATACATAAAGTCTTAATAAAATAAATATACCCGTTTGAAAATAAGATAAAATAGTTTGAATAAAGAAAATTCAGTTTTATTTGAAATTTGGCCTAAACGATATAGTAGAGCTGACGACAGTCCTGTTGGGTTGTCTACAGTCCAATATTTTTGGCTGTTATGGAGCTCACCTATTGTCAACCTAATAGGCATGTCGACAGCTGACTGATGCAGTGACGTATCAGCTTTCGACAGCCGAAGATGGCTGTCGACAGCCAGCTCCGAAACACTGAGAACCTCACTCTGTAAAATCTTGTCGACAACTCTATTGAGCTGTTGAAAGCTTTATTGAGCTATCTACATTCAGAGACAAAAATCATAGTATTTTTGAAACATTATTAAAACAATTTTTGTATAAATTTAGTAAAGAATATCTTGTGCAAATGTGTGAATCTTGACCATCAATTCAACACCAAAACTTAAACATTCTAAGTTCTTATAAAGGGTTATACTCTCTTCAAGTCTTCATCAAGAGGGCTTCTCCAAAATCCATGCTTTCGATCATCCGAGCTTGAATTCCTTCCTTGAATTAACTTGATCACTTCATAACCTTCCTTTAGAGGAAGAATGAACCACAACCCTTTCTCTTGAACCCTGTAAGCTTATAAACACTAGAACTTTATTAGTACCAAATGACTTCATGTGGTTTGTAATCATCAAAACAAAACTGAGGATTGCACTCTTGGGCCAACGATCTCCCCTTTTTTGATGATGACAAAACACATGAGTTACTTAAAACAAATGAAATGAAAAGTTTGTAAAGCTCTCCTTAAAATTATGCTTATATATCAAGTTCAATCATACATGACTAAAAGATATAGCAATAATAAGCAAGTCACATGCATATAAATATGAATTTTGCAATATAAAACATTATACATAAATAGAGCAACCTCCTTTCATGCCTCCAACCACCAAATTAAGTATGCAATAAAAATAAGATTTCAATAATTAAACATTGCATACAACATGAGAATGAATAAAAGCTATTGCATGAAAATCTAAAACAAAGAAAGTCAAAATCAAACAAATAACTCAAAATTCTTCTCCTTCTTTTTATCAGAAATCAAAAAGAGGGATACCAATTTTGAAAATAGAGATACCCGTAAAAAATAAATCACTTGAAAGTTTACGTGATACTAATTGAAAAAAAAAATTTCAACTCAATTGAAAATTTTCATAAAAGTGAGGTAAAACGTCAAGAAAACTCATAAACTCAAAACATCATGTATCCATCATACAAACATTTAATTCACCATAAATGAAAGAGAATCTATTGTAGTCAAGAGGTTTAGGAAAAATATCGGCCAATTGGAAACGGGTAGAAACAGAATCAATTTCAATATCTCTTTTCTTATAATGATCTCTAAGAAAGTAATATCGAATCTCTATATGCTTGGTCTTATTATGTTGATTTGAATTTTTGCTCATATGAATAATACTACTATTGTCATAAAATATTTTAATATGATCATAATGAATATCATAATCAAGGAGAGTATGTTTCATTCAAAGGACTTATACATAACAAGCCCCAGCCATAATATACTCCGCCTTGGTGGTTGAGAGGGCTATGAAATTTTATTTTTTAAAAGATCACGAAACAAGACAATTTTCAAGAAATTGACATGTTTCACTAGTGCTTTTCCTATCCACTCTACAACCGGCATAGTCGGCATCCGAATAACTCGTTATAGAGAATTGTTCGATCTTCGGATACCACAAGCCCATTCCAATAGTGTCCTTAAGATATCTAATAATGCTTTTTATCGCAATCAAATGAGACTCTTTAGGACAGAATTGAAATTTAGCATACAAACAAACACTAAATATAATGTCTGGTCTGCAAACCGTCAAGTAAAGTAAACCACCAATCATACTACGGTAGAGTTTAATGTCAATATTTTTACCTTGTTCATCCTTGTCAAGCTTGGTTGTGGTAGACATGGGAGTTCTTCTTATCTTCGGATCTTCTAGCCTAAATTTTTTGATAAGCTCTTTTATATACTTAGCTTGATTCACGAAGATCCCATCACTCTTTTGTTTAATTTGGAGTCCAAGAAAATAGTTGAGCTCTCCCATCATACTCATTTCGAACTTTTTCTTCATGCATGATTCAAAATCCTTATAAAGCTTTTCATTAGTAGATTCAAAAATATTATTATTAACATATTTGCATTATCAAGATATTATTATCTACATGCTTTATAAACAAGGTGGTATTAACTTTGCCTTTAACAAAATCATTTTAAACAAGAAAACAACTAAGTATTTCATACCAAGCTTTTAGTGTAATATCCCTAATTAATAATACAATATTTGTATTTTATTTTAAAATATTTATTTAATTTCACTTATTTTTATTATTATTAAATATACAAATTATTTAGGAAAGATTAAATGTTAATTTTGAATATTTATTATTACTGTTATTTCTATTTTTACCATTATTATTAATAATTGTTATTTAGTTGTTACTCTTACCATTTCATTATAGTTATTATTTATTATTATTAGAGTTATTATTATTAATATTATTAATATTATTTTTGTTGTTATTATTAATATTGTAGTTATTGTTATTATTGTTGATATTATTATTATTCCTATATTTAGTAGTGATTGTTATTATTATTAATTTATTAGGATTATTATTTATTATTATAATTATTACTGTTATTATTAACATTATTATTGTTGTTATTGATATTGATATTATTGTTATTATTATTACCCTTACTAAGCTTGTTGTTAATATTATTATTAATGTAGTTAGTATTACTATTATTATCATTAGTGTTACTAACTATTATATTTATTATTATTATTAATATTTTAATTCATTTTTCTTTTCTTATTCTTCTATTTCCATTTCCTTAACCTATTGATGTTGGCCCAAAGGCCTATCACCCTAGTTTTGATGATGATCAACTCATGAAGTTATGATTACTAATGATCTTGTGTTTAATTAGTGACAGATTCATCATCAAGATCTTAGTAGGCGTGGAGCTTCAACAAAGGATTTAAAGACAAGTTGGAAGCTAGCACCGGTTGATTCATGAGCCTATGCATCAAGAACACATCTAGAGATGAGCTCGGTGGATTGCATTTGGACCAAGTCAAGAAGATGAGAAGCCTTCAAGTGAAGACTTCAAGAAGATGAAGACTTGTGTCTAGGTATAAGATTTTTATTTGTTTTAGATAAAAATGTAAAGGATAGAATAGATTGGTGGATTGCTCAAGTCATATCACACACACACTCTTGAGATTTAATTGTCTTTTCATAAAAGAATTTTAGTTAGAAAAGACTCTTTCTTTTTGGTAAAAAGATTTTTCATTGGACAAAATACATGTCTTGGTTTTTGATGTTACCTATATACATATCTTTCAAAACCAAGTTTAGAGCCTTATGTCAAAAACTAGATATTCATCTTATTTGTGTAGTGGATCATATTCATACACACTATGCTTTAAAAGTATATCTTGTTTTTGTATTTGATGAGATTTTCCTTATGACAAAATATCTACTTTGGGTTTTGGTAATTTCTTATATACATATCCTTTAACCAAAACAAGTTTAGTGCTTTATGTCAAAAACTAGATATTTCATCTTGATTGTGTAGTGGATCATATCCACACACACTATGCTTTAAAGTGTATCTTGTTTTTGTATTTGATGGAAATTTGGAAAAACATGTTGTTTTAGAAAAACAGTTTTTATTATGAGCAAATATTTCCAAGTTACAAAAATAGTCAAATCTTCAATAACATGCCTTGATTTTGTGCAAGCATGTTTCTATATCATAAAACTATTTTTGTAGAATTTCTAAGTATTTATGGGATTTTTATTTAAGCCAAAAAGACCTATCTTTAATCCCAAAATTTTCAGGTTCTGGCAGTTCTGATTTTTCAGAACTGACAGTAGCCGGTCGACCGGGTCGGTCGACCGGACGTGCACAGCGTGCACGCCTGTGTGCACTGGAGGACGGTCGACCGGACCGGTCGACCGCTTAAGAGAGCTTTGCTCTCGGGAATTATCGGTCGACCGGGCCGGTCGACCGACAGAGAGTTTACTCTCTTCTCCAGTTGCTCGGTCGACCGGGTCGGTCGACCGGAGGCTGCAACGGTCGGATTTTTGACTGTTGCCGGTCGACCGGACCGGTCGACCGGAAGCTCTGACAGAGCCCCAACGGCTCTATTTTCTGTCAGCCTATAAAAGGGGGTTTTGTCATTGTTTTGAGCCAAGACTTTTGGAGATTTCTAAGCCAGTTTTTCCCATCCTTTTAACAGAGTTTTCTCCACATATTTGAGTGCAAATACTTCCAATCAAAAGGGAAGAATTTATCAAGAGTGTAAATTGTGATTCCTTGAGTTTTCCTCTACCTTTCTAATCCTTACTTTTCTCACACTACACTTGAGCATCCATTGTTATATCTATCCTATAGGAGAGTTGTAGTGAGAGTTTGTAATTGGTGATCAAGTGTTTAGATCACCAAGAAATCATTTCTTGTTCTTTGAGAAGGCGGACGATTGTGTTCGCGGTTTGTTTCGGGTCCTAGTGAGGACTTGGTGTTGTTGGGTCCTAGTGAGGACTTGTAGCTTGAGGTGCGGCCTCGACGAGCCGGTGGGCTTGTGGTGTGTAAGGGACTTGAGAGTCCGAGGGCTTGTAGGTGTTGCGGCACCAAGGAGAGATCCGGTTGGATCGTGCATAGTGGAAATCCTTCGTGTGTCGAAGGCGGGGATGTAGAGCAAGTGTGCTCGAACCTCGAAACATACCCTTGTGTTTGCGATTGCTCACTCTTGCTCTCTTTCTCACTTAGTCTCTTTTATATCTTGCATTACTTACATTGTCTTTACTTTACATGCTTGATATACCCTTGTGCTTATATTGTTATATACTTGCGTAGGATTGCTTGTTAACACTAGTATTTAACCAAGAGAGCCAACGCGGCACCTCAACCCATTCAAGGGGAATCTAGAGGAGATTGTCCAGAGCCTCGCAAGGGGAATTCGGCAACACTCTTGTGTTATACATAAGTGTTTAATTAAAAGAATTTTAATTTGGTCAACTTAGTTTTAATTCCGCATTATTTGTTCATAAGTGACCATTAGATTAGCCATCACCTATTCACCCCCCTCTAGGTGAACTTACAATTGGTATCAGAGCCAAGTGCTCTTGATATTGGGTCTAACAACCTAGAGTTAAAGATCCTCCTTTAGGCTAATCACTTTATTTGTACACACACCATGGACTTTATGTCACCACCCACTTTTGATATTCTTAACATCCAAACTTGGAAGGTTAAGATGTCATTGTACCTCAAGGCCTTAGGAATTCATGTCTATCTTGCCACTACTAATAATGCATAATGTATAGATGGTAAGAATATTGAGGCTAATGCAAAAGCCCTTCATGCTCTTAAATGTACCCTAAATGATGATTATTTATCTAGGGTTTCTAACATTGAATCGACTTTTGTAGCTTGTAACATCATCACCTCCCTTGGCGAAAAGGATCTATACTATGCCGGGAGCGATTCGGATGTTGGAAGCGACACCTCCAACAAGTGCTACATGGTCCAAGGGGATAACCCCCTTGAGGTAACTTCCGAATCCGATGATGAGGATGCTACTATGTCATATGATGAGCTAATTCATTTTGCCAATTATTGCTTGAGAGATATGACATAATTAAAAAGGAAAATAAAAATTTGAAAAAGGATATTGCTTGCATGCATGTAGAACATGACTCTTTTAGAGGTAACATTGCATGCTTGGAAAAAGATAACAAGAATTTGAAAAAGAACATTGATTGCATGCATGTAGAAATGATTCTTTTAGAAATAAACTTGCATGTTTAGAAAAAGAAAATAAAGTTTTGAAAATGAGAATGTTTCCTTATTTTCAAAATTAAATGATTTATGTGAAGGGAACACTATTTTGAAGGATAAGATTGATTTGGTGGAAAAACAAAAGGAAATCGTTTTTCAAGAAAATAAATCTTTAAAAAGAAAATTTGTTGAAAAAGAAAAGGATAATGTTTTTCAAAAGAAAGGAAAAATGATTCTTTATCTCACCATGCTTTACATGCCACAACTAATGAGATTAAGAATTTGAAAAATAAGATAGAAAATTTGAGCTCTAATTTGAGCATATGTGCATTCAATCATTCTAAGTTGGAATCTTTGTTTCAAAAGAAACAAGTTCCCCATGCTCATGCACATACACATCATGCTCATGCTTATGTTGCACATCACGATCACAATCACACTCATAAGCATCATGATAGGGTGTACACTTGTACACATTGTGGTCGCAAAGGCCATTTAGCAAAATATTGTTTTGATAAGAAGCATAACTTATATTTTGCTATGTCTAAAGGATTTTGGGTTCCTTATAATAAAGCTAACCCCAAAGGACCCAAGAAAATATGGGTACCAAAACCCCCACCTTTTGCTTGCGATGTAGGTGAGGGCTCTCACAAAACGTGAGAGGGATGGTACCTTGGTAGTGGATGCACTTGGACATGATGGACATACTTTTGGGTTGCATCGCTATCAAGGAATTTTGGTGGGTCAACCACCATGCTAGGAGCTTTGAAGTTGGTAACAATTTCTAAACTCCTATTTCTTTTATGTACATGCTTTTAATTTCATGTATCATATAGCATGTTCATGTTTTAAGATTTCTATGTGCTTCATGTGGCATTTACATGCTTAAATGTAGAATGTGTCAAACTTGCATTTATACATATATGAATAGTGAACTACAATTGACTCATACATATTTGAACTTCATGCTCATTTGTATCCACTATATGCATGTGTATAGGCTAGTTTTTGATGATTCGGTCATTTATACTTGTTATGCCTATCTTTGATTTTACTTCATGTATATGTGTGTTTAATTCAAATCTAATAAATATACATGTATACCCCTTGAGTCATTTGCCTTCATGCAATATATATTGGACTCTTTTCATATTTGGGATATGTATGCATATTGTTAGAATTGGATAAATCATACATATACCATGAAGATTAGTATTTTAAATAATAAAAAAAAAATGATTTTTCATTTGTACAACAAAATGTGATTTATGATCTTTTTGAGCTTGAATGACTATTTTCATAAAGCATTGCTAAATACAAAATACTTTATGAAAAATATATGATTTGTTTTAAGATGAAAAATAAGATTTTCATGAGATTCATGCTTCACTTTCTATTTTCATGAAAATACCATTTACATAACCTTTGAACACTCATCTTTTATGATAAAAGATAATTTTTGAGCTTTATGGACTATGAGTGCTTGAACTTTTGTGTATTTAGTATTATTCATGGAAAACATTTGACTTTGTATTTTTGAAGGATCTTTAACTAGTTTGTCAAAAATCCATTTAAACTAGTTATCTATTCTTCAAATTGATTCACATGATCCTATTTTTAATCATATGGATAAATTCTTTTGTATTTTCAAAATTTATTTGATGCTTCATGATTTGAATATTAGTTTAAATGTTAGCATTTGTCAACACTTGGATTTATACTTATACACATTATGGATCACAAATAAATCTATATATGATTGGGTTTGAATGCTTATTTGTGCCCATTAAGTGTGTTAGTATAGCCTAAGTTTTGATGATTATTACATTTTAAACTTGTATTCCCATTTTGGATTTATGCTATGATCATGTGCTTTCATTTCATGTATATGTTTGTCTTGCCAAAATATTAAGATATACATGGATACCTCTTGAGTCATTTGCCTTTCATGCAAATCTATATATAGACTCATATGTGTTTTAAGGATATGTATGTATACTTAATGTCTTGTCAAAACATACATATATCTTGAAATATAAATTATTGTTTTTAATAAAAATTTTGTAATTTTTCAATAAAATTTTTGTGATGGATTTCATGATTTCAAAATTTTAAGGAATATTGAGTTTTATTGCTATTTTTCATGATACCATGTTCCACATAACACTAGCACACTCACTTCTTTTTTATATGGACTTTATGGATAGAGTGCTTTTTAGTGCCTTGTGTTTCATTGATATTTCATGAAAAACTTTTGACTTATTCCTTGATTGAAGGATTCCGTACTAGTTGTTAAACACCTTCATTTAACTAGTTCGAATTCTTCATGTGGTAGATTTTATGATATATACACTTAAGCTTAATTTTCAATTGGTATCATTGGATAGTTTCAATTGGTATCAATATGACCTCTTGTTGTATATACTCTTATTTTGTTCTTTCATGTATGTATGCATCTACTTCAATTGATATTATCTTTTCATACATATATGTGATCTTTTGTGCTTGATTTACACACGTATATTATATACTATATGTTTGCTTATCAAGATTTTGATTTTAAAAAATATTTGATATGAACTTGTGTTTCGTATTGCCTATATGCAAGGAGAGCTTAACATCTCTCTTACATATAGATTCATGTTGAGTGTATTGTGTATTGAGGAGCTTAACATCTCTTCTTTATATGGTACACGTGTGTAGGGGGAGCTTCACATCTCCTCTTATGCATTACATAATATGTGTTATGTGAGTTAGGGTTTGTCATCCCTTCTTCATGTAATACATATGTGTAGGAAAGTTAACTTAGCGTCTTCCTCTTCATGAATGTATATCGCATATAAATCTTATTGATTGATTTGATTTTACCCTCCTTGATTTCCTTATTTTTGACAAAAAGGGGGAGAAAATTTTATTTGATTTGTTTTTACTTTGACCCCTTTGTTGATGAATGACAAAAAGGGGGAGAAGTATTTTGTGATTTATGCATGATTTCCTTACTTAAGGAGGAGATGTATTTGTCTTCCTTACTTAAGGTTGTATAAGATTTGTATTTATGCATATATATTTTGGTTTGCAAATAATAGGAGAAAAAGATTTGTTTTTGTGTTATCTCCATTCATTTGCATACATGTCATGTGCTTCATTGCCATATCTTTATCATTTATTTGATATGCATGAGTTAAGGGGGAGCTTCTTTGAAGCTTTACTTTAATCCATGCATATATAACTTCATGAGTTTTGTCATCATCAAAAAGGGGGAGATTGTTGGCCCAAAGGCCTATCACCCTAGTTTTGATGATGATCAACTCATGAAGTTATGATTACTAATGATCTTGTGTTTAATTAGTGACAGATTCATCATCAAGATCTTAGTAGGTGTGGAGCTTTAACAAAGGATTTAAAGACAAGTTGGAAGCTAGCACCGGTTGATTCACGAGCCTATGCATCAAGAACACATCTAGAGATGAGCTCGGTGGATTGCATTTGGACCAAGTCAAGAAGATGAGAAGCCTTCAAGTGAAGACTTCAAGAAGATGAAGACTTGTGTCTAGGTATAAGATTTTTATTTGTTTTAGATAAAAATGTAAAGGATAGAATAGATTGGTGGATTGCTCAAGTCATATCACACACACACTCTTGAGATTTAATTGTCTTTTCATAAAAGAATTTTTAGTTAGAAAAGACTCTTTCTTTTTGGTAAAAAGATTTTTCATTGGACAAAATACATGTCTTGGTTTTTGATGTTACCTATATACATATCTTTCAAAACCAAGTTTAGAGCCTTATGTCAAAACTAGATATTCATCTTATTTGTGTAGTGGATCATATTCATACACACTATGCTTTAAAAGTATATCTTGTTTTTGTATTTGATGAGATTTTCCTTATGACAAAATATCTACTTTGGGTTTTGGTAATTTCTTATATACATATCCTTTAACCAAAACAAGTTTAGTGCTTTATGTCAAAAACTAGATATTTCATCTTGATTGTGTAGTGGATCATATCCACACACACTATGCTTTAAAGTGTATCTTGTTTTTGTATTTGATGGAAATTTGGAAAAACATGTTGTTTTAGAAAAACAGTTTTTATTATGAGCAAATATTTCCAAGTTACAAAAATAGTCAAATCTTCAATAACATGCCTTGATTTTGTGCAAGCATGTTTCTATATCATAAAACTATTTTTGTAGAATTTCTAAGTATTTATGGGATTTTTATTTAAGCCAAAAAGACCTATCTTTAATCCCAAAATTTTCAGGTTCTGGCAGTTCTGATTTTTCAGAACTGACAGTAGCCGGTCGACCGGGTCGGTCGACCGGACGTGCACAGCGTGCACGCCTGTGTGCACTGGAGGACGGTCGACCGGACCGGTCGACCGCTTAAGAGAGCTTTGCTCTCGGGAATTATCGGTCGACCGGGCCGGTCGACCGACAGAGAGTTTACTCTCTTCTCCAGTTGCTCGGTCGACCGGGTCGGTCGACCGGAGGCTGCAACGGTCGGATTTTTGACTGTTGCCGGTCGACCGGACCGGTCGACCGGAAGCTCTGACAGAGCCCCAACGGCTCTATTTTCTGTCAGCCTATAAAAGGGGGTTTTGTCATTGTTTTGAGCCAAGACTTTTGGAGATTTCTAAGCCAGTTTTTCCCATCCTTTTAACAGAGTTTTCTCCACATATTTGAGTGCAAATACTTCCAATCAAAAGGGAAGAATTTATCAAGAGTGTAATTGTGATTCCTTGAGTTTTCCTCTACCTTTCTAATCCTTACTTTTCTCACACTACACTTGAGCATCCATTGTTATATCTATCCTATAGGAGAGTTGTAGTGAGAGTTTGTAATTGGTGATCAAGTGTTTAGATCACCAAGAAATCATTTCTTGTTCTTTGAGAAGGCGGACGATTGTGTTCGCGGTTTGTTTCGAGTCCTAGTGAGGACTTGGTGTTGTTGGGTCCTAGTGAGGACTTGTAGCTTGAGGTGCGG
Organism: Agave tequilana; assembly: GCA_038442645.1. Taxonomy (NCBI): domain Eukaryota; kingdom Viridiplantae; phylum Streptophyta; class Magnoliopsida; order Asparagales; family Asparagaceae; genus Agave; species Agave tequilana. The sequence goes on from JAVJIF010030546.1 coordinate 576,683, forward strand.
CCTCGACGAGCCGGTGGGCTTGTGGTGTGTAAGGGACTTGAGAGTTCGAGGGCTTGTAGGTGTTGCGGCACCAAGGAGAGATCCGGTTGGATCGTGCATAGTGGAAATCCTTCGTGTGTCGAAGGCGGGGATGTAGAGCAAGTGTGCTCAAACCTCGAAACATACCCTTGTGTTTGCGATTGCTCACTCTTGCTCTCTTTCTCACTTAGTCTCTTTTATATCTTGCATTACTTACATTGTCTTTACTTTACATGCTTGATATACCCTTGTGCTTATATTGTTATATACTTGCGTGGGATTGCTTGTTAACACTAGTATTTAACCAAGAGAGCCAACGCGGCACCTCAACCCATTCAGGGGAATCTAGAGGAGATTGTCCAGAGCCTCGCAAGGGGAATTCGGCAACACTCTTGTGTTATACATAAGTGTTTAATTAAAAGAATTTTAATTTGGTCAACTTAGTTTTAATTCCGCATTATTTGTTCATAAGTGACCATTAGATTAGCCATCACCTATTCACCCCCCCTCTAGGTGAACTTACAATTGAGACCCAATACCTATTAGCTCATAACCCTTTACCCACAACCTAATAACACCCTATTTAATCATCTCTTCCTAAACCTAACCCTAAAACTAATCTTCATCTTTCCCTTCTTATCATAGTTGCACACCCCTCCTCCTCATGCCGCATTACCATCCCCTACCTCCACCGCCCATACCCCAAGCACCTCCCCTCGCTGCCCGAGACCCGTGCCATCTGCCGAGACCCCAACCTGCACCTATACCCCCACGCCATCGGCCATACCACCACTGCATACCCCCTTGCTGCACCAAATCACACAGGGCCTCCTCATCCATTTGCTCTCCGCGGTAACCACCCGGCCAACACCCCGCAGGCCGCTAACCATCTACCCCTTCGCTGGAGCTTAGAATCACCCCTTGGCCCCTGCAACAGCCGTGGCTTCCTCCACCCACCACCCACCTTAACCTATCACCCGTGCGCCACCTCTCCACCGTGACCTGTCCTCCGCCGGAGCCATGACCGTGAGCCCTCCTCCTCTCACGCGCACGGCAGCTCACCCGGGTACCACCTTCCCTAACCCCAAAGCAGCCCTAGCCGAACTCCCTACACCCCACTGATCGGGAGAAAATCGCGCACAAAAAGTGTATATTTTAAAATCAAGATTTAAAGTGTGTGCGTGCTTTGGCTTCCTCAATACTTCCGTTATAGCATAGAGGCTAAAATGAATCCAATCCATAAGGACGGGAGGCGATAGAAGCTTACACGGTATGTTCACGTGTTTGTTAACGGTTCTTCAATGTTTTAAAGAAAGAAAAGAAAGGAAAACAAAGAATGGAAAAGAGGAGTACGGTGAAACCAAAGAAGTGGGAAACATAGAAAAGAAAATATTTGTGATTTTTGGAATATTTCTAAAACAAAGTGAAAAAGAAAGAAAACCCATGGCTACTAAATACTAATGACTCCACCAACATGCTAACCTCTTAGTGATAGTTGCCTCACATGTATCATTGGCCACACTAGTCCTTGGTTCAAGAGCTTTTCAAAGTATGAACCATATGTAACTCATCACAACCCAACTCAACAAAAATAAGTGCAAGCTACACTTAAACCATCAAAACTAAACAAGAGTAAACATGGAGTAAAGTAATATTGCTTGTTAGAAAGTTAGAAAGTTAGAGTGTTAGATCCATCATCATGAGCCATCAATGGCTCTTGCAAGAGCAAGGCAAAGTAGAGACTATTAGATTCATGTGGATTATCAAATAAGAAGTTAGCAAGTTAGTGGTTAGTAGTTAGTTTCCATGAGAGAAAATTAGCTAAATATGTAAAAGGAGTCAGGGAGAAGAAAATAAAGAGAGGTAAAGAGAGAACCATTCATAGATTGTCACCTTCTATTACAAGAACTCTTGCTTTCCAACCATATACCACTCTCTCTCCTATTACAAGATCTAAAAGAAATAGAAAATACAAAGGAAGAAGAAGAACTAACCTAAACTAAACTACCCTAAACTATAACATGGAGAAGAAACTACCCTAACTCTCTACATATCTCCTCTCTGAAAAACCCTAAGGGGTATTTATAGGCATCAGAGGAAATTTGGGCCAGGGGGCAAACCCTGGCCCAAGGTACGGGCGCGGCCGCGCCCGTATGGCCGCAGAAACGCGGCTATGGCCGTGTTTTCGCGGCCATAGTACGACCGTGAGTGCACGGCCGCCAGCCGCGCGCTGTCCTGTCGCTCCCATATCGGCTGCATGTCCCGGTTTTGGGTTTTGGGTTTTGAGTCCCTGATTTTTATAGAATCACCCTCCAAGGTCAATGGCTATCTTTATAGGCCTTTAATCACTAATTAAATGGTGATTTTGGGTCTTCTTCTTCATTGCACACCATGGACCTAGAAACATACAAGAGAGGTATTATTAGCAGAATTTAATATTAAATAAATGTGAAGATGTAGTATGAAATATACAGTTTTAAAGACTAATCACACCCCCACACTTATCTTTTGCTCGTCTTGAGCAAAACAAAAAACTAAGAAAATTATTACACCACTTTTGCAGGTGACGCGATTGCACTGAGCATGTGCAACAGGCCGTTAAACCTCTAGATTTCCCCTATAAGAGGAGTTTTGTCTCCTGAGGGTTTTCAGCGGATTACACCCACAAAATCCATAAAGAAAGAAATAAAATTTTAGTATTTTGAAAACACATTTTGAAATAGAGAAAAGTGTTTGAAGTATTTTTGCGAAAATATAAGTGATCTAAGGTCATAGGTTAATCAGAAATTATTCTTCCTTAAACTAAGTCGAAATACAAAATCTTGTTATAAATTAAATGTAAGAATTTAAAATTTAATTGACTCTTTTATCTTTCATAAAATTTTTAGTAAAATATGCACTTTGTGAACTGTGAAGATTTTTGGGATATCGACTCTAACTTTCATGCCATTGATTTGTGTATATATTATTTTTTTCTCTTTTTTTTTTCTTCCCATAGTTTTCTTAGGCTTTCTTATTTACTCGGGTAGTGAGCCTTTAGCCGGTGACTCCCAAGCTAGATAGTTTTAGGGCACCAGATGAGGAAACATCCCTTGGACTTAAGGACTCGAGTAAACAAGGTCACAAAACTAAAGGAGATTATTATATTTTTTGTTGGCCCAGAGGCCTTCCACTCTAGTTTTGATGATGATTAACTCATGTAGTTATGTTTACTAATAATCTTATGATGTTTAGTTTCAGATCTTTAACCAAGATATTAGTTGGTGATTAGCTTCAACAAAGGAGTTTTGAAGCCTTTCACATGGTGATTCAAGTGCCTGAGCATCAAGATCATATATAGCACTCGTTGGAGTCAAGCTCGGTGGATCACGGTTTGGATCGAGTCGGCTTGAAGACGGGGTTCGTCAAGAAGACTTTGGTATATAGTTTAGTTTATGTTTTAGATCCATTTGTAAAGACTAGATAGTGTGATATGCTCAAGTTCACAACACACACACACACACGTGTTTCTAGTTTTCATGTTTTGGTTTTCAGTTTTTGGTTTAACCGATCTTGTTTCCATGAATAGATAGATTCAAAACAAGTTTACTTGGTTTAATGTATATTAGATATGTTCTATATACATGTATGCTTCATATCTTAGACAAACTTATTTTGATATGCCTATTCATGTGTTTGGAGTTTTGTGTTTTAACAAAACATATTTTTGTAATTAAAGTCAAAAACATTGATATATATCTATTTCTTGTATATTGGATTATATCCATATGCAACAAGCTTCAAGTTGTTTTAATATCATGTTTTTGTATTTGGATGAGTTTTGGATAAAACGACTTTTCAATTCAAAAATCTAAGTTTGGAAAATACGGGTTTTGGTTTTCGGCAAAATTTCCATAACACAAAAATGGTTCAAAAAGTTTAAAATTTGTGTTGAAAATTTTCACACAAGTTTGTATTTCAATGTATTATGCTGAACTTATTTTTGTAGATTTTTAAAGATTTTATGAAATTTTTTAGGAATTAAAAAATCAAGTTTTTAAGTCCCTTATAGCAGCCTGCTAGGCTCTGGCGATCGATCGGGCCGGTCGATCGGACCCAGAGTCAGTCGACTGGACCGGTCGACCGACGTGCACAAAACGTGTACGCTGGCCAGCCACTTGGGCCGGTCGACCGAGCGGTCGACGGATTGCAAGTACCCCACTCTCGAGTGGGGGCGGTCGACCGGCTTGGACGGTCGACCGAGCGGTCGACCGGCCAGAGAGCAAATTGCTCTCTGGATTGGGACGGTCGACCGGAGGCTCCAACGGTCACTTTTTTGACCATTGACGGTCGACCGGGCCGGTCGACCGCCAGCCGCCAGGGCTGAAAAACAGCCCCAACGGCTAGTTTTCAATGGGGCTTTATATACCCCATTTGTAAAGGGTTTTGGTTAAGAATTTTTAAGAGAAAAATTTTCAGAATTCCTAGTGTTTATTTTCAAGTTTCAAAAGAGTTTTTGGTTTAAAGTTCTCATCTTTATTTGTTTCAAAAAAGGGTTTGAAAAATCACGAAAAAGGAAAGTCTTTTGGGATTGGTTTTGATCTATATTTTTCTATCTATTCTAGAAGTTTTTCAAGAGTTTTTCTTTGAGTTTTTGATTTCCAAACTCTTTATTTTCCACACTTGAGCTATATCTCCTATCCTATCTATAGGATCTTTTATTTGTGGGAAAAGATTGTTTGTGATTGAGATAGACCACCTTGTTGTAACCCTCCTATTTGTTGTATCCCTCTTTGGTAGAGGTTGATTGTGGAGTGGTGATTGGCTCCCTCTAGTGAGAGGTGGAGATTGGTTGTGTATCCCTCTTGGTAAAGAGGTGGATTGTGATTGTTTGGCTAGGTGCCTACCCCTCTTGTGTGAGGTGGTGATTGGGTTGGTTGTGCATTGCCTCTGTGAGAGGTTGTATTAGCGGAGAAAGGAGTTCGGTACTCCTGGTTATTGTATTGCCCCAAATCCTTGATGGAGGTTCCTTGTGTGGGAGTCTAGGTGGACAAGTTAGTGGATTGGAAATCCTTCTCGGTGAAGGCGGGGACATAGAGCTCGGTGCTAGAACCTCGAAACAAATCTTGTTGTTTGTGTTTGATCCATTGACTCTCACTCTCTCTCTCTCTTTCTTTGTTCATTGATTCATATTATCATATCATATACATGCTTGTGTGTTTGTGTGCCTCACTTTTGCTTAACCACGAGAGCTTTATATAGCGCCTCAACTCTTATTCAGAGGAATCAAGAGGAGTTAGTCCAGAGCCCTTCACCGGGAATTTGTCTACACTCGTTGGTTGCACTAAGTGTAGTTGCAATTAGTTTTTAATTTTCGCATTTAGTTCATTAGATTAGCGGTACACCTATTCACCCCCCCTCTAGGTGTACTTTCAATTGGTATCAGAGCCTACGCTCCTGATATTTGGTTTAACCACCTAGGAGTGTGATCTTGGTTAGCTAATCTATCATTTGCATTTGCACACTTTTATTGCTTACACACACTCATGGATTGCTTGTCTCCTCCCATGTTTGATGTTTCCAACATTGACATGTGAAAATTTAGAATGTCCATGTACCTAAAAACCCTAGGCTTGCATGTTTACCTTACTATTACCAAGAAATCCTACTCTAATGATAGCAAGCATATAGAGGCCAATGCACAAGCCCTTGAGGCACTTAGAAGCACACTAAATAAAGAATATATGTGCTTAGTTTCTAACTGTGATTCCGCTTTTGCAGTGTGGAACACGTTGACCACCTCCAAGCTTCAATTGCCAATCCAAACGGAGGATGAATCTAGTGGAGAATCCGAGCAACAATGCTATATGGTCCAAGGGAATGACTCTCTTGAGGTATATTCGGAATCTCAATTAGATGATAATGATGCTAGTTCTTCTTGTGATGATTATGTTGATCTAAATGCTTTGAATGAAGAACTATCCATTGTCTGTGAAAAACTGTTAGAAAAGTATAATCTTTTGAAAAAGAAGACTTTTGCATTAAATAAAGAAAAAGAAAATTTGTCTTCTAAACTTAATTTGGTTTTGCAAGAGAAGGAAGATATATCAAGTGAACGTGACTCACTTAAATCTCAACTAGACCTTGCCCTAAAGGAAAACGATATTTTGAAAAATAGAAATGATTGTAATGATGTTTTGAAGAAAAATAAAGTTTTAACTTCAAAACTTGATTTTGTTGTAAAAGAGAATGTTTCTTTAAAAATAAAAATTGATTCTATTTCAAAAGATTTAGAAGTTTGCTTAAATGAAAATAAATCTTTGAAAATTGATATTGATTCACATGTTTGCCATGCTAGTGTAGCTTCACCTAGCTTACCTATTACATGCCACACTTCTTTAATTGAAAATGATATAAAATTGATAAAGAAGAATATGGATTGTTTGGGCTCCACTTTGAGCCATTGTGTCATGAACCATACACGTTTGGAATCCATGTTTCGCAAGAAACAAATTCCATCTTTGCATGCACACAAACCACAGCATACACATGCTCCTCACGGTCACAACATCACACAATGTATGCTCATGTGTATACTTGTACACATTGTGGACGTAAGGGCCACCTTGCTAAATTTTGCTATGATAGAGTTCATGATGTAAATTTAGCAACTAAATTTGTTTGGGTTAGGAAAGGAACTAACCCTTATGGACCCAAAAGAGTATGGGTACAAAAGACCACCCCTATTGTATTTGATGTAGGTGTGGGCTCTCGCATGACGTGAGAGCGATGGTGCCTTGAGGCGGATGCGTTCCGAGCCTAATGGAGACCTATTTGGATGCATCGCTTTCAAGGGGAGTTTGGTGGGAGGACCACCGTGTTTTGGAGACATAGAGAGTTGCCTTTTAGGTTTTGGTAACGATCTCTAAACTCCTCATTTATGTTTGCATGCTTTTAGATTATTCATTTATAGCATGTCATGTTTTAAATGCTCATTATGCCATATGTCTTATTTATTAGACACCCATGTTTAATATGAACCCATATTTTGTGTTCTCTCTATATTTTTAGCTATCATGTGAATCTTTGATCTAATGCATATGCATTTGTCATAACGATCATATGAGTTTGTTTTGATTTTTATGCTTCATGATTTGATTACATGTTAGGATGTTAGTTTTCATTAAAACTTGGATATATACTTGTACATCTAGTAAGTCACAAATAGACTTTTATATGTTGGTGCTTACATGCTCATTTGTGCTTGTTAAATGTACTAGTATAGCCTAGTTTTGATGATTCATGCATTTTAACTTGTATTCCCCATCTTGGACATGTTTTATGATCATTTGTTTTCACTTCATGTATATGTCTATTTTGTCAAACCTTAAGATATACATGTATACCCTTGAGTCATTTGCTTTTCATGCAAATCTTTATTATGGACTCAATTGTGTTTAGGGATATGTATGTATACTTCTTGCTTTGTCAAAACATACATATGCCTTGAAGTATAAATTGTTTTTTAATGAAAATTTAGTTTTGACGATTTTCATGTTTTCATGTTTAAAGGAAATTCAAAATTGAGCTAAATTGACTATTTTCATGATTATGTCTTTCACACAAAACTTGTACACTCACATTACTTATTGGTTTCTCATGATTTTGTTTTCATGAGTCATATATGAGCTTTATATCTTTTGAGTGTCAATTGTTGAGTGATTTTCATGTTTCATGAAAAATATTTTATTTTATTCCTTGCTTGAAGGATTTCGTACTAGTTTACAAATTTTTCATATAACTAGTTCGTATTCTTCATATGGTAGAGTTTTTCAAACAAACTATATTTTAAACCTATTTTTGAAAATCCCTACCTTTTACGGGCGGTTTGTTGGGCGACCATGCCTTGTATGTTCATATTGAAAATCATTTTAAACATGTGCATGAAATAGGTGGAAGGTAATATGAGTTATACACTTGATCTTATTTTATTTTCAATTGGTATTATTGGATCTTTTCAATTGGTATCAATATCGACATTCCTTTGTATACTCATATATGTTTTATTTGTGCTTACTATATCTCTATATTTTAGAGCACAAATTTTGGTTATGCTAAGCTTCATTTTTTAATGACTATTATGTTTCAATTGATTAATTTTCAATTGATATTTATACAAGATTATGCATCGTTTTATTTGGTATTTCATAAAGGGGGAGAAAATTCGTATTTCATCTTTCAATTGGTATTTGGTTTACCTTTGATTTCCACTCCCATACTTTATGATGAAAAATAATTGAAAGTGAATGTTGATTTTATTTTGGTATCATATGTTCAAAACGAAAAATACTTACAATTGGTATCAAGATGCTTATTTGTTTACTTTCAATTTTTATCAAGAAAATTAAAAATGTTTTGATGTGTATTGCCTATATGCAAGGGGAGCTTAACATCTCTTCTACATATAGATTCATATTGAGTGTATCTTATATTGAGAAGCTTGACAACTCTTTTTTATGCGATACACGTGTGTAGGGGGAGCTTCACATATCCTCTTATGCATTGCATATTATGCGTTTGTGAATTAGGGCTTGTTATCCCTCCTTCATGTAATGCATATATGTAGGGAAGTTAACTTAGCGTCTTCCTCTTCATGAATGTATATCGCATATATCCTTTATTGATTTGTTTAATGTCATCCCTTTGTTAATTTTTACTTTTGACAAAAAGGGGGAGAACATTGTTTTATTTGACCCCTTTGTTGATGATTGACAAAAAGGGGGAGAAGTATTTGAGTTTTTATGCATGTATTTGAGTTTTTATATGCATATAGTTGAGTTTTTATTTGCTTGGTGATCGGCAAAAAGCAAGTACTAAAATAAGAGAAGGAAGTGTGGGTTGATGTTACTACTTTTGCGATTCTTCCGTAGTAACGAAGTGGCTATACGGGTTGTATCCACAAGGAGGGAGAGCGATGGAAGCTTGATGCGGCTTCAAAGTTCAAGAAGAAAGAAAGTTCTTTATGTCCAAATAAAGAATTGAAAAGTGAAAACAAGTTGTTGAAGAATTGTTGGAAAATGTTTTGGTGGTTTGTAAAAAGTGATTTTTTTCTTAGTTGTAAAAATGCATGGCTAACTTTCTACTAAGTGCTCCCACTAATTTCTAACTTTTGGAAGATAGCCTCACGATGGATCATAGGCGAACACAACCCTTTTGCATTGGAACTATTCACGTGGAAATCGAGTGAAAGTTCATCCTAAAACTTAGCCTTACACGGCAAAAACTCGGACATTCCCTTATCAAGATCCGATAGAAGGCGAGAATAAGGGAAGACTCAAGTGCACTATTGGTATCGGCGAAGTTAAAAGGAAAAGTTTCTAACTTACAATAACAAGTAAAGTACACAACTCATAGATCATCAAAACTCATTAAGCATGAAGTATAAGAAAGTAAATACTTGTAGGTAAATTAGAGTTAGAACCCTCGTCTTAAGTTGCCATAGCTCTTGTTTGCACAAGGCTTGTTTGACACTATTGACTCATTTGGGTTATCAATCAAGTGTTAGAAATTAGTGGGTTAGTAGTTAGTTTGCCATGCTAATGAAAAGTTAGTTAGCCATAAAAGTAAAAGAAACAATAAAGGAAAAGAAGTGGAGAGAGGGAGTTACACTACAAGAAAACAAAAGAAAAGAAAAGTTAAAGAGAGGAAGTTACACTGAAACAAAGTAAAAGAAAAGAGGTGAAGAAGAAAGAAGTTACACTACAACAAAGAAGTAAAAGTAAATGGCAAAGACAAGTAAATTGGAAAGAAGGAAGAGAAGTAGTACTTGTATTATCTTGTCACCCTTCATATACAACCCTTTACACACACTCTCTCTTTCACTCTAATGGCTAAAACTTAAAAGTAGAAGAACAACAACAACAACTACAAACTAAAAACAAAGCTACACAACTTGCTCTAACTCTGGATCTGCTCCAACTGAAGACCCCTGGGGGGCTTTTATAGACACCAGGGCAAAGGGGCCACGTGAACAGCACGTGGCCCAAAACGGAAGCGCGCGCGCCCAAATGGCCGAGAAAACGCGGCCATGGCCGCGTTTCCGCGGCCCAGGCTGGCGGGCACGCGCCCAGTTTTGGGCAGTGCGCTGCCCAGTCTGGCTTCTGTCCACCTGACCTCCTGGATTTGTGATTTGATATCCTGGCCTGACAAAATCTTCACCCTAAAGTCAATGGCTACTTGGTAGGCTTTTAATCACCAATTAAATGGTGATTTAGGTCTTCTTCTTCATTTGCACACCATGGACCTAGAATCAAGCAAGCAAGGTTTTATTAGCAAAATTTTACATGAAATAAATATGAGAATGTGATGAAAATTATGCAAAATTAGAGACTAATCACTTGGTATCAAGAGGAGCTTCTTTTTTATTTTATTGGTATTAAGAGCTTCTATTGATTGGTTAGTTTTTTAATTGATTGATATCAAGAGCATGTATTTAAGAACATGTTTATTTTAAAAAGGAAAAAGAATTTATTTTAAAAGTTTGGTAACAAGAGCATGTTAGTATCAAGAGCATGTTCTTTTCATTATTTTATGCATGTTTATGCATATTCATGTTTAGTATTTATTGCATATCTTATTGTTTATTGCTATGCATGAGTTAAGGGGGAGCTTCTTTGAAGCTTAACTTTAATCCATGCATATATAACTCCATGAGTTTTGTCATCATCAAAAAGGGGGAGATTGTTGGCCCAGAGGCCTTCCACTCTAGTTTTGATGATGATTAACTCATGTAGTTATGTTTACTAATAATCTTGTGATGTTTAGTTTCAGATCTTTAACCAAGATATTAGTTGGCGATTAGCTTCAACAAAGGAGTTTTGAAGCCTTTCACATTGTGATTCAAGAGCCCGAGCATCAAGATCATATATAGCACTCGTTGGAGTCAAGCTCGGTGGATCACGGTTTGGATTGAGTCGGCTTGAAGACGGGGTTCGTCAAGAAGACTTCAGTATATAGTTTAGTTTATATTTTAGATCCATTTGTAAAGACTAGATAGTGTGATATGCTCAAGTTCACAACACACACACACACACACGTGTTTCTAGTTTTCTTGTTTTGGTTTTCGGTTTTTGGTTTAATCAATCTTGTTTCCATGAATAGATAGATTCAAAACAAGTTTACTTGGTTTAATGTATATTAGAGATGTTCTATATACATGTATGTTTCATATCTTAGACAAACTTATTTTGATATGTCTATTCATGTGTTTGGAGTTTTGTGTTTTAACAAAACGTATTTTTGTATTTAAAGTCAAAAACATTCATATATATCTATTTCTTGTATATTGGATTATATCCATATGCAACATGCTTCAAGTTGTTTTAATATCATGTTTTTGTATTTGGATGAGTTTTGGATAAAACGATTTTTCAATTCAAAAATCCAAGTTTGGAAAATACGGGTTTTGGTTTTCGGCAAAATTTTCATAACACAAAAATGGTTCAAAAAGTTTGAAATTTGTCTTGAATTTTTTCACACAAGTTTGTATTTCAATGTATTATGCTGAACTTATTTTTGTGGATTTTTAGAGATTTTATGGGATTTTTTAGGAATTAAAAAATTAAGTTTTTAAGTCCCTTATAGCAGCCTGCTAGGTTTTAGCGGTCGACCGGGCCGGTCGATCGGACCCAGAGTCAGTCGACCGGACCGGTCGACCGACGTGCACAAAACGTGCACGCTGGCCAGCCACTTGGGCTGGTCGACCGAGTGGTCGACCGACTGCAAGTACCCCACTCTCGGGTGGGGGCGGTCGACCGTAAGGCTTGGACGGTCGACCGAGCGGTCGACCGGCCAGAGAGCAAATTGCTCTCTGGATTGGGACGGTCGACCGGGCGGTCGACCGGAGGCTCCAACGGTCACTTTTTTGACGGTTGCCGGTCGACCGGGCCGGTCGACCGCCAGCCGCCAGGGCTGAAAAACAGCCCCAACGGCTAGTTTTTCAATGGGGCTTTGTATACCCCATTTGTAAAGGGTTTTGGTTAAGAATTTTTAAGAGAAAAATTTTCAGAATTCCTAGTGTTTATTTTCAAGTTTCAAAAGAGTTTTTGGTTCAAAGTTCTCATCTTTATTTGTTTCAAAAAAGGGTTTGAAAAATCAAGAAAAAGGAAAGTCTTTTGGGATTGGTTTTGATCTATATTTTTCTATCTATTCTAGAAGTTTTCCCAAGAGTTTTTGATTTCTAAACTCTTTGTTTTTCACACTTGAGCTATATCTTCTATCCTATCTATAGGATCTTTTATTTGTGGGAAAAGATTGTTTGTGGTTGAGATAGACCACCTTGTTGTAACCCTCCTATTTGTTGTATCCCTCTTTAGTAGAGGTTGATTGTGGAGTAGTGATTGGCTCCCTCTAGTGAGAGGTGGAGATTGGTTGTGTATCCCTCTTAGTGAAGAGGTGGATTGTGGTTGTTTGGCTAGGTGCCTACCCCTCTTGTGTGAGGTGGTGATTGGGTTGGTTGTGCATTGCCTCTGTGAGAGGTTGTATTGGTTGAGAGAGGAGTTCGGTACTCCTGGTATTGTATTTCCCCAAATCCTCGGTGGAGGTTCCCTGTGTGGGAGTCCTAGGTGGACAAGTTAATGGATTGAAAATCCTTCTCGGTGAAGGCGGGGACGTAGAGCTCGGTGCTCGAACCTCGAAACAAATCTTGTTGTTTGCGTTTGATCCATTGACTCTCACTCTCTCTCTCTTTCTTTGTGCATTGATTCATATTGTCATATCATATACATGCTTGTGTGTTTGTGTGCCTCACTTGTGCATAACCACGAGAGCTTCATATGGTGCCTCAACTCTTATTCAGAGGAATCAAGAGGAGTTAGTCCGGAGCCCTTCACCGGAATTCGGCTACACTCGTTGGTTGCACTAAGTGTAGTTGCAATTAGTTTTTAATTTTCGCATTTAGTTCATTAGATTAGCGGTACACCTATTCACCCCCCCTCTAGGTGTACTTTCATTTTTGTCCACTGTTTTAGGTATGAATAATCATGGTTCCTGAGACATAATTACCCAACTTCAATAAGTGATTTTTATTATCTCTATTTATATCTATATATATATTTAATATATTTTTTATGACATTTTCATTCTTTGTTTCAATCCCAAAAATTGTGTAAATATGAAGTGCATAAATCTAAGGCAAAAAATTCAAGATCAAATTATCTTTCCAATCTTACTTTCTTATCCTAAAATTTAAACAAGATTTATTATTTTGACTCGGTTTAAAAAATTTCATAATTTTAGGTCTTCCTAATTCCTAAGATAATCTTAATTTTCTTAAAAATAAATCAAAACTATTTACATTGTTTCAAAAAGTTTTGTAAAACGAAAAGAAAATAGTTTTTATACAAAATTTATTATTATTATTTTTAAATTAAAAAGAAGTGTAAAAGAAAGAAAATGTAAAACTAACTATGCTAGTAAACCATCCCCCGCACTTATCTCATGCATTGTCCTTAATGCATCGTGAATGTGTATATACATGAAACAAATGGGAAGAGAAGGAAAATTACCACATGGTGGTGGCTCCGGTGGTGGTCTGATTGGGCCAAGCGTTGCTACCCAACCAAGATATTGTGGATCTTGAAGGAACCCACTAATGACCTCTCTAATATGACCCCGTAACAGAATGATTGAGTGAGTGGTTTTATTTAAAAGTTTATCCCCATCTAATTTTCAATTTTCAGAAATAATTACTGAGTCATTTTCTTCAACATTCTTGTCCAACAATGAAGTGTGATTTTGAGAGATGATTGATTTGGACTCAAATGGAATAGGAACAAAAATTGATACCGACTCAGGAATTTGACTCAGATCAAGTCAAGAGTCAACAATGAGAGTCAAAATTGGTTCAAAAGTAGGGTCCAAACCAAAGAATTGATGTTCACACACTTTCCTCATCAATGAAGTGTGATCATAAGATATTGGTGATTCTATTTACAGTGTACTGGTACATGATTCAATGTTGACTTCAGAATAGAGAAAAAATATGGTAAAGATACCGGGTCATTATTGAATCAAAAGTGAAATTGGATTACTAACATGAGGCTCGGGATCACATTCAGGTTCAATTGCAATTTCAGGAAGGGGATAACTTGCCAGAATGTCTATGCGACTTTCATAATTTGGAGTTTGGTCAAGTTCAAATGTGTGTTCTGAAATTGAATCTTGGTTTTCAAAATAACATGATTCTTAGGTCCAATCGGTAGAGTTAGGGATATAAGGATTGGTCAAAGGTTGGCAAGAAAGACTTTCCTCACTCTCATTGATCAAATCGCTCATTATTGAGTCTAACCTACTGATTTGCGGGGTAACAGAATTTTGAGTCTGAATCATGTCTTCCATACTTTTTGAAATTGGTTCTTCTTGAAAAGATGAGTATGGAAGTTGATTTTGAAAATTGTGAGTCCATCAGATTTTGCGATTGCTGCTCGGACTCACACAAGGGTTCCATACTCAAGTCCAGTATTGATGGTTGTTCATTTTGAATCGGTAAGACTGGAAAAGATGAGTAGGACTCTTGAAAATTTGGTTGAGATGATGAGCCCAACAAATTTTGAAATCATTGCACTTTTTCACAAAAGACTTTCAAACGCTTTTCTAGTTCAGATTCTTCTTCAATTGGATGTTCTAGAAAAGGAGGATATGGGGTTTGATTTGGGAAGGATTGTGAATTGAGCAAATTTTGAATTTATTGTTGGGACTCAAGTATGACTGTTGACTGAGATTTCCTGCACACAAAATGTAGTATTTTAGTTTTAAGAATATGATGTGCAAGTTCTCAATTCTAATCCGCGGTAGCAGGGCTATGCGGGTCGTGATCCTCAAGGAGGGACTGCGATGGAAGCGTTAAGCAAGTTATCTCTTTTTTTCTTTTTATTATTAGCAGTGGTATTTACAATGAATAGTATTTACAATGAAGTGAAGAAAAGAATTGTGGAAGATGTGGATCAAAACTAAAGAAAGAAAATAAAGAAAACACGTACGAACCTCTTCAGCCTGCTTACCTTTGATCCGTGCAATGATTTACCTTTTCTCGGAAGACTTGCAAGTATGGTGTATAGGAAGTTAATCGCCATAAGTCATCAAGGGATCTTCGTTGGCTAGGCAGTCTCGAAGCAGTTGGGTCTCATTGTTCACAAGGCATTAGAGAACAAATAGAAGAAAGAAAATAGAAACAGAGAAACACAAGAATAAACAAGAGATGAAAAACATAAAATAATAACAAAAACGAATCTTAAATGGATTTCATTAACAATGGAAGATAAGCGGGCTTACACCGCTGTCACCTAAGTACAAGCGAAGACTCCATCCTCCATGAAAGCTTCCTCCACTCTCAGTTACAAAATTTACAAAATAAAAACGAAAATAAAATCTAACCTAGAAGAAAGAAAAACCTAAACCCTAGCTTTTGGCCCTTGGCTTGCTTCTGGACTACTCTGTACGTTGCACTGCAGGGGGTATTTATAGGTGCAGAAGGCCGAAGAGTCCCGGATAAAGTCGCCCACGAAATCTGGTATCCAGATAATCATCAAAGTGCCGCAAAATTGTGGCTTTTTGCCGCAATTTTGCGGCAAAACTGGCTCTTCTGGCCACGCGCTTTGGCGCGTGGCCTCTCCCGATCCGTTCATCTGGGCGTTTGCTTCTGGAAGTGTGATCCTGGCTCTTCATCTTGGGATTTCGAGATAACTTAGAAATCAAGTTACCTTGATCTCAATTATCCCAAATCTTTTATCCACGAATTTCCTTCTTATCTTTGGCTTTTATGCTCATCCTGCAAGAGTTTAGGGTTGGGTAGAATTCTATCCTTCCCTCATCTTTAATAATTGCAACTTTAGCCCTTGCATAATTGCACTTTGACAATCTGCTATTTGCACTTTGACTCTTGGGCTTCAAATATGGGCTTTTGGGCTTCATTAAGCTTTATTTATTATTAAAATAATAATTCGAGGCCTGCACACAATAAATTATAAATTATTAATAATTGTGCAGAATTAAATGAATAAATATGAAAATGTGATGGTAAATGTTATGATAAAAATGCACTTTTGACTACCAATCACACCCCCACACTTATCTTTTTGCTCGTCCATGAGTAAAAGCAAAGAAAGAAAAAAGAAAAGAAAACTAATCTAACCTAACTCACTTTCGTAGGAATCACGGTTGCACTTAGTACGTGCAACAAGCCGTTAAACCTCTAGGTTACCCTAGAGGACGAGTGTTGTCTCGTGAGGGTTTTCAGCGGATTACACCCACAAAATCCATAAAAAGGAAAATATTTGAATTATTATTGAAGAGACTAAGTAGTCTATAAGTTTTAGGATCCTCATTTTTATTCATTCTTAGACTTAGTCTTTATAAAGTAAATTGTTTTCATTTTAGGTAAGGGTCAAAATTGAACTTCTAATATAGTCTTTTTCGTTACCAAAAATCATATGCATCCTTGTAACTTGGCTAGGAATTCCTTAACTTGGACTCTCATGCCTCTTTAATTTTTTTCTCTTCCTTTTTTTTTTTAAATATGTATAACTCATCTAATTTTCTTTCGTGTAAGCATCAAGGCTTCTTGAGGCCCTCATACCTAACTAATTGACTCTTAGATGTGTTAATACATATCTCATATTCTTAGTTTTATTAGGCTTTCTAATCCACCCATATAGCGAATTTAAAGTCGATGACCCCCAAACCGGTTGGCTTTAGGGCACCAGGTGAGAAAACACCCCGCGGACTCAAATTCGAGTGAACTAGGCCCCAAAACTAAGGACTTTATTTTATTTACTCACCTTTAGGCATGAATACTTATGCTTCTTGAGGCACATGTATCCAGCTTAATTAGTGATTTTTTTTTTGTTTGTTTTTTTTTATTTTTTATATATGAGGCACAAAGGTCTTCATCTTAGAATCCTAGATATGTATTAGGTATGCAAATTTCATTAAGGTAAAAATCAAGACTAATTAATTATTCAATTTCTTCTCCTATACCTAAAAATTAAACAATTTATTTATTTTGACCAAGTTTTTAGAAATCCTAATCATGATTTTCCTAATCCTTAAAACTAACTTAGATTTCTTTTAAAAAAATAAGTCAAAATATTGTCCTTTTTATAATTTTTTTTTTAAAATTTTTTTATTAGCAGATTTTTGTTAGTTTCTAACTATGTTAGTATGTTAGTAAAGCCCACCCCCACACTTATCTCATGCATTGTCCTCAATGTATGAATGAATGCATATATGCATGAAACAGAACAAGGGAAGGTAGAAGTTACCTTAGGGTGGTGGTTCCGGAGGTGGTCTAATTGGTCCACGAAATGCGGCCCAATCAAGATGACAGATAATTTGGTGGAACCCCCAGAAACTTTCCTTACATAACCCACTAAAATATATGTATAATCAATTTTTAGTATTTCCACCCCATCAAATTTCCAATTTCATAATAAATTTCAGAGTTAATTGTCTCAACCTCCTTGTCCCAAAATGGAGTATGAAAAGATGAAATTATGGACTTGGACATTATAGGTACGGGAACGAATACCGACTCAAGGAAGATGCTCAAATCAAGTAAGGGCTCAGGAGTCGGTCTAGGTTCAAGAATTGAGTCCAAGTCAAGAAATTGAAACTCAAGTCCACAATCTTCTTCCCACAATGGAATGTGACCTAATATGGGTGATATCTCTTTACTTCTAATATTAAGGAATTCTAGCTCATCGCCATACAATTCTTCAAAACTAAGGTCAACATCTTCCGTCAGAATTGTACAATCAGTTTCAGAAGTAAAGAGATTGTGAGAATCTAGGTCGCATATCTCATTGGGTTCAATGTAATAAAAAGAACTTGCCAATTTATCCATAGGATTTTCAAAATTGCACACTTGGTCAAGTTCAATATGATCATCTAAAATGGGTGATTCAATTTCATGATGAATTGGAATAGGGTCCAATGTTGACTCGGGAAAAGTGAAATCAGGTGAAGACACTGGAGTCATTATTGGATCAGGAAATAAAATTGAATCATCAAGTTGGGGATCAAGATCATATTCATCCTCAAGTTCTATTTCAGGAAAGGAAAAACTTGCCAAATATCAAGAATTGGAGTTTCGGCAAGTTCAAATGATGGCACTGAAATAGAATCTTGTTGTCCAAGGCAACTTGGTTCATCGGCTCTAAAAGAGTGGTCAGCGATATCAGAATTAGCCGGACGGTGAGAACGTAAGGATTGAACCATCAAATCTATGTCATGCTCACGAGCTAATCTAGCCTGAGTCATGGCTTCAAGCCTCTTTTGTGATTGGGCTTGGAAAAAGGAAGTGTAATCGTGATGAAGTTGTGAGTCGGTGGACTCACGCATCATCATGTCTAAGATTGATGGTGGTGTTGCTTGGACTCGTGCATACTTATCATTTCCCCGATAGATGGTAATCTATTCTGAATGGGGGGATCTGAGTATGAATCATTGAAAGAATGTGAACTAGATGGATATGAAGGACAATTTGGTTGAGAATTAAACTCGGGGGAATCAAAACCCCATGAACTCTGTGACGAGTTGAAATTATTATGGACATTATAGTCATAAGATGGAGGGTGTGGGTTATACTCATTCGGATAAGACCATTCCGGCACACTAGATTGGTCAAAGTTATGATATGCCGGGTTGGTAATATCCGAAAAAGAGTTTGGTGTGTAATATGGATTAAAATTGGAATTATTATTATATGCCATATCACACCAATACAAACAAAACAAACAAATAAACAAACAAAAAAAGAAAAATTCTAACCTAAGTTAGGGTAGACCTATGACCTAGACGACTCCTAACTGGTTAGACTGTCCACGGGAGGTAGGGTGCAGACTTTGACCACAAGTTAATCAGCCAGGTCAGGGCAAGAGTGGTGGGAGGTTTTCCGTCAAAGACGTTCCTTAATTAAATAACCACCAATCTTCGGGCTTTCGGCCCTCAATCCCTTTCCTAGACACTGATTTGGCAAGAGTCAACGTCCAGCACTGTTCCCCCTTAGGATAATCTCCTATTTGAGTTCGAGAAGTCTCTAGGGCCAACGTCTACTAATTTTTAGTTAGGCTTGGGTTAGTGAGTGCTTGGATATGATTTTTGGGCTAAGGAAGGGTGATGAAATCCCCACCTTATCTTGTTAATGGGTTATGCCCTTAAGATGAATTAGTGCAAGTGTACAAGATAAGTAGATAAGATTCACTCAAAGCAGAAAATCAACCAAGAGATGAGTCCTATTCTACATGCAATGCGTACGTACCTTGCTCCAGCACTCTTCAACAGTAAAAATAAATGAATTGAAAAGACACGTGCCTAATATGCAAACGTCTAATCAATTTTTATCTTTAACAACAAATAGTTTACTGTTGAATTAATTAGCAGTAAGCAGGGTTATCACAGAACAAATTTTAACAGAGCAGTAGACAATATTTGCAATTTGCAGCAACCTGCAGAAAACTGAGTCAGTAATTCACTGCTATTGCCGCGAATCCACGGCTATTGCCGCGTTTCTGCGGCAAAGTAGCAGGCTCTGCTGCTCTGCCTTCGAGGGCAGAGGCACAGAGTTGCTATATGTCCACTTCTGCTGCTGTTTCCTGTTCTCCAAACCTGCAAACAGAAAAGAATAAAAGAATAATTAGTTAATTTTTTTTTATTTAGAGAAAAACTTACCGTCCCTCCCCGGCAACGGCGCCAATTTGTTGACTGAGATTTCCTGCACACAAAATGTAGTATTTTAGTTTTAAGAATATGATGTGCAAGTTCTCAATTCTAATCCGCGGTAGCAGGGCTATGCGGGTCATGATCCTCAAGGAGGGACTGCGATGGAAGCGTTAAGCAAGTTATCTCTTTTTTTTTTCTTTTTATTATTAGCAGTGGTATTTACAATGAATAGTATTTACAATGAAGTGAAGAAAAGAATTGTGGAAGATGTGGATTAAAACTAAAGAAAGAAAATAAAGAAAACACGTACGAACCTCTTCAGCCTGCTTACCTTTGATCCGTGCGATGATTTACCTTTTCTCGGAAGACTTGCAAGTATGGCGTATAGGAAGTTAATCGCCATAAGCCATCAAGGAATCTTCGTTGGCTAGGCAGTCTCGAAGCAGTTGGGTCTCATTGTTCACAAGGCATTAGAGAACAAATAGAAGAAAGAAAATAGAAACAGAGAAACACAAGAATAAATAAGAGATGAAAAACATAAAATAATAACAAAAACGAACCTTAAATGGATTTCATTAACAATGAAAGAAAAGTAGGCTTACACCGCTGTCACCTCAGTACAAGCATGGACTCCTTCCTCCATGAAAGCTTCCTCCACTCTCAGTTACAAAATTTACAAAATAAAAACGAAAATAAAATCTAACATAGAAGAAAGAAAAACCTAAACCCTAGCTTTTGGCCCTTGGCTTGCTTCTAGACTACTCTGTACGTTGCACTGCAGGGGGTATTTATAGGTGCAGAAGGCCGAAGAGTCCCGGATAAAGTCGCCCACGAAATCTGGTATCCAGATAATCATCAAAGTGCCGCAAAATTGTGGCTTTTTGCCGCAATTTTGCGGCAAAACTGGCTCTTCTGGCCACGCGCTTTGGCGCGTGGCCTCTCCCGATCCGTTCATCTGGGCGTTTGCTTCTGGAAGTGTGATCCTGGCTCTTCATCTTGGGATTTCGAGATAACTTAGAAATCAAGTTACCTTGATCTCAATTATCCCAAATCTTTTATCCACGAATTTCCTTCTTATCTTTGGCTTTTATGCTCATCCTGCAAGAGTTTAGGGTTGGGTAGAATTCTATCCTTCCCTCATCTTTAATAATTGCAACTTTAGCCCTTGCATAATTGCACTTTGACAATCTGCTATTTGCACTTTGACTCTTGGGCTTCAAATATGGGCTTTTGGGCTTCATTAAGCTTTATTTATTATTAAAATAATAATTCGAGGCCTGCACACAATAAATTATAAATTATTAATAATTGTGCAGAATTAAATGAATAAATATGAAAATGTGATGGTAAATGTTATGATAAAAATGCACTTTTGACTACCAATCAATGACTTTCATACTCCTTTCCAAATTGGATTTTTCTTCGGTTGGTGGAATTGGAAAAGGAGGATATGGATCTAAATCGGGGAATAAAAATTGTGGATAAGGTGGTTGAAAATTGGACTCGGGGGAGTTGAATCCCCATTGACTCTGTGAAGAGTTGAAGTTATTTTGAATATTATAGTCATACTGTTGAGGATACGGGTCATATTGAGTCGGATAATCCCAACCCGGCATATATGATTGTTCATGTTGTACATAACCAGGTCGGAATTATCTGAGTCAAATAAGGTTAGGGTGAAATATGGATTCATATTATGATTGAAAAAATTGTTGTTAAAATCCATATCACAATTTATAAAAAAAGAAAACAAACAAACAAACATACAAACAAACAAACAAAGAAAAAGAAAAAGAAAACAAGCCTATGCTAGGGTTGACTTAGACCTAGACGACTCCTAACTTGTTAGACTGTCCACGAGGGGTACATTGTCAGAATTTGACCACGACTCAATCGGCTAGGTAGGGGCAAGATCGGTGGGAGGTATCCGTGCCGGAGCAACGGGCCTAATTATGCCAAACCACTGTTCTTCGAGGTTTCGCCTATCAATCCCTAACCTTAGACACCGATTTGATAAGAGTCAAATTCTAACAACGTCCCCCTTAGGTCAATCTCCTAAATGAGTCTGAGATATCCCTAGGGGCCAACGTCTAGCAAGTTTTATTTAAGTTTGGGTTGTTTGAGTGGGGAGGTGATTTTTGGGCTAAGGGATGGTAATAACTTCCCCACCTTATGTTGTATTGGGTATTGCCCTTAAGTTCAATTTGTGCAAGTGTGCAATATAGATAAGATGAAGACAAAAAAGCGAGTAAATCACTATAGTGTTTGTCCTAACTATATGCAATGCAATATGTACACCTCCGTCAAGATCACAACAGCATAAGACCAAAATACAGTATATTGAAATGAAAATTAACACGTGCCTAGATGCAAATGTCTAAACTGTTATAAAGCATCCAAGCTCAGTATTTTAGTTCTTAAGTCATTATAGTGCACAGGTAACAAATATTAGCAACAGAAAAAATATACAAGAATTTACCCAACCACACAAGAGCAAGTGTGAACGTCTGCAATGCTAAAGAATTTGACCTGCACACCAAAAAACAAAGAAGAAAAGTTAACAAAAACATGAAATCAATTCATTCCCATCCCCGGCAATGGCGCCAAAATTTGATCGGGGAAAACCGCGGACAAAAAGTGTATATTTTGAAATCAAGATTTAAAATGTGTGTGTGTTTTGGTTTCCTCGATACTTCCGTTATAGCATAGAGGCTAAAACGAGTCGAATCCATAAGGACGGGAGGCGATAGAAGCTTATACGGTATGTTCACGTGTTTGGTAACGGTTCTTCAATGTTTTAAAGAAAGAAAAGAAAGGAAATAAAGAATGGAAAAGAAGAGTACGGTGAAACACAAAAAAGTGGGAAACATAGAAAATAATATATTTGTGGTTTTTGGAATATTTCTAAAACAAAGTGAAAAAGAAATAAAACCCTGACTACTAACTACTAATGACTCCACCAACATGCTAACCTCTTAGTGATAGTTGTCTCACATGTATCATTGGCCATCACTAGTCCTTAGTTCAAGAGCTTTTCAAAGCATGACCCATATGTAACTCATCACATCCCAACTCAACAAAACAAGTGTAAGCTATACTTAAACCATCAAAACTAAACAAGAGTAAGCATGGAGTAAAATAATGTTAGCTTGTTAGAGAGTTAGGAAGTTAGAGTGTTAGATCCATCATCATGAGCCATCAATGGCTCTTGCAAGAGCAAGGCCAAGTAGAGGCTATTAGATTCATGTGGATTATCAAATAAGAAGTTAGCAAGTTAGTGGTTAGTACTTAGTTGCCATGAGAGAAAATTAGCTAAACATGTAAAAGGAATTAGTGAGAACAAAATAAAAGAGGTAAAGAGAGAACCTTTCATAGATTGTCACATTCTATTACAAGAACTCTTGCTTTCCAACCATATACCACTCTCTCTTTGATTACAAGATCTATAAGAAATGAAAAATACAAAGGAAGAAGAAGAACTAACCTAAACTAAACTACCCTAACTACAACATGGAGAAGAAACTACCCTAACTCTCTGTATATCTCCTCTCTGAATAACCCTAAGGGGTATAGGCATCAGAGGAAATTTGGTCCAAGGGGCAAAACTTGGCCCAAAGTACGGGTGTGACCGCGCCCGTATGGCCACGGAAACGCGACTATGGCTGCATTTCTGCGGCCTTAGTGCTGTCGTGCGCGCGCGGCAGTCCTGTTGCCCCCCTGTCGGCTGCATGCCCTGGTTTTGGGTTTTGGGTCTCTGATTTTGACAGAATCACCCTCTTAGGTCAATGGCTATCTTTATAGGCCTTTAATCACCAATTAAATGGTGATTTTGGGTCTTCTTCTTCATTGCACACCATGGACCTAGAAACATATAAAAGAGATATTATTAGCAGAATTTAATATTAAATAAATGTGAAGATGTAGTATGAAATATGCAGTTTTAGAGACTAATCACCCACCGTGGCCTTAATCCTATGGCAAGGCCATGCCCTACCCTCTCCTGCTCATGGCTGAGCTCTACCGATGACCTCCTTTCCTATGACCGCGCAGCCCTGCAGATCCTTTTCGGCCTGTACCACCTCTGAGATTCTCTCCGACGAGCCATGGCAAACCTCAACTTCCTCCTCCGAGTCCCTCCACCCAACCTCTGCCGAGCACTTTCCCATCTTCATGCATCCGCGACACCCCCTCCCATGGCCAGCTCTTCCTCGCTGGATCCCGTGGCGTCTCCCTCCTCCTCCGCGACCTTCGCCTCCTCCGCCGTGGTCTGCGACCACGGTCGACTTCCTCTCTTTCCTGTAGGTTCTCTCTTTCTCTATCTCTCTCTATATTATGTTAATTATGTGTGTGAATATTGTGTGGATGTGAGAGAGAGAGTGTGTGTGCGTGTTTGTGTAATTTCCTCTGTGTTGTATTATTTCCTCACACATAATGTGTAAGAGAGAGAGAGAGAGAGAGAGTATGGTGTGTATTATTGTGTGTATATGCATGCATGCACTGTGTGCGTGTGTTTAGTGTATATATGAATGGATATGTATGTGTGTAATTATATGTTATGCGTGTATTGGTGTACGTGTGAATATATGTGGGTGTGTAGGTGTGTGTAAATGTGTATGCATGTGTGTGTGTGTGAAGATGTGTACGTTGTATTGTATACGTATATATGTTGGTGTATGTGTACACGTGCGTTTGTGTGTGCAGTATATGTATGTGTGTGTATGAGTATGTGATTGGGTGTACGTATCAATTTATAGGTGAATGTGTGTTTCAGTTGTGACATCCAGACTCGCTCGTGCGATCTGAACTCGGTAACATAAGATTCGAATTGGTGTTCACTGTGGACCCGATAGCCTGGCGATTCAAAGACCGACACACGAGATGATTCGGAGATTCGTACCGGTTTGTGTAAAGCAGACCAGATGGTGATTCGGACCTAAAACTGTGTCATTTCATGTGAGTATTTGTTTGCTACATTGTTATTCATTTACCATTATTAGTAGGTATTTTCTTTATTCTTTTATTTTAATTACGCAGGTTAAATTATCATTTCATGTGATACTAGTGAGTTTATGCTTTATTAGTTTATTTAATTGGAATGAATATTTCAAGTGAGAGTGTGACGGTTCCATATTTTCTTTTAAACTAGCAGATTATCATGCTCATATCTAAATTCTTAAAAGTTTTCGCAGCACCTCCTTTATAAATACTAATATGTCCAAATATACATTTCAAATCAAAATAATTTCGGCCAACACCAGCCTATTTATTCTCAATGCAAGCATATAAACTAAACTCAACAATCACCCATGCAATCACAATAATATTTCAGCACACAACAATCTACTTATATGAAAACATAATAATTAGATACTCGAGAGCACCCCTCTCGGCATCCACAGAATAATGCCAAACTTACTGTAAGTCCAACTCATCATAATCATAACTAAACTCATATCCTATACAATACATGGATTTAGACTATCCATTCCACATTACTAACACTTGTTACAAGTACACATCAAGTAGGATAATGACGTATACAACAAGAACTAAATTACATCATTAATACATTCATTATTAGCAAAATTTTCTACAAAATGCATAAACCTAAAGTTGGTCCTCTGTCATGCCACGACCTGAAAACATGAAACTAGGAGGGGGTGAACTTAATATCTCAGTGAGTAGAGATAAAAGAAAATCAGAGAATGGTGAATATAATCACTAATAAGCATGATTTTCCGAGTAATAGAGCAAATCTGAATAAATAAGAGAAACAAAAAATTAATAACATATGATGAAACAAATGGGTGTTGACACTCGAAAAGACAGGACTCCCGCATTCATCTTCAACCGGTCTGAACGACGTCTAACTTATTGACATCTACGAAAGATAAAGACAAGCTGATGACTAGAGATGAGGCAGCAACATGGACATTACTAATCCAGTAAAGTAGATATAAGCCAAAGTTGCCTTTGAAGAGACCCAAGCAGGCCTAAGACGCTAAGCTAGCTCAATACTTAGCATGAGCATAACCCTAAGTTAAGCTTTGTAGCTCCGCATGAAACTAAAAGCTTCGCCTAAGCCTAGTAGCCTCGCTTTGAAGCTAAACTATAAGCTTCGCATGAAGCTTCCCATTTAGCCCCGCTGGAGGCTGATCCAAGAGCTTCGCGCTAGAGGCTCTATCCTTAGTTAAGTTATAACCCCGCTATGAGCTGAGTCTTAGCTTCGCACGAGGCTTTGAAAGTAACTTCACCTGAAGCTATAAGTCTTAGCTTCGCGTGATCTAGCTCTACAGTGGGCTTTGCCAGGTCATCAAATTGACCTTTTCAAAATCCCATGAGGGATTAATGAGTGAACCCCACTAATTTAGTGGGATTAATGTCACTTTAAGTGGGCGGTTACACCCGCCCACTTCGTCCCACATTAAGTGAGACGATTGAGCCATAACGGCAAGAGGACGTTCACACGTACCCTCTAGCTTCGCTAGAAGCTCGCAAAAAGCTTCGCGGCAAGGCCATTTGCGAGCCTCACATGAAGCTAATGACTAATTCAGCTTTGCTGAATTCAAGGGGGCGGTTACTCCCCACCTTTGGCTATAAATAGGTCCCTGGCTGATTCAACAGGAGGGGGGACAGATGGATAGAGAGGAGATTGGTTTGAAAAGAGTAGAATTCCTAGCAAAAAGGCTCTACTGATCTTCTGTTCTCCGATTCCCCGAACCAAGTGAGAAGGGAGTTTTATTAGGAGCAGTCTTGATCACCTGATCGATTGCATCATCAAAGGGATAAAGTAGTCGCGCGCTGGTCAGATTCCTACCAGTACATTTTCCCAGAAATCTCAGAGGAGATCTACTTGTAATTTTCTTTTCAATTACTTGAAATTTCGCTCCTCGATCTTTTTTTGTAATTTTCCCCCCAAATCAATTTTCTATGGAAAACAAGATGGTGACTCTGCTGGGGAAATCCGTCTTTTGGTGCAACAAGAAGACAGTGTCGCAATGCCACGATCAGAGTCTTGAGCCCATCATTTTTGAAAACTTGATCATTCATTTCGACCAAGAAAAATTCAAAGAATTGCTCTCTGAGGGTAGTCCAGTGCTCCGCACTCGGAAGAACAGAAAGATCTCGGTGGCCAAGGCTTCCGAACAGAAGCCAACCGTAGCCGGGCAGGCAACTGGACGAACCTCGTCCCAACTCCTCTCAGCCTCCACTGCGGCTACAGGTGCCTTAAGTAAGGCTAATCAGGTTCTCTGCGAACCTAAATCTTCGCTTCCCAAGTAGATGTGGAGGCCAAGGCAGAAAGCTCCGTGTGATGCTTCAGGCAAAGCTCCACCACAACTTCGCCTATCACGAGAAGACAAAGGCAAACTGCCTGTCCAGCTTGGCAGCTTCGTCGAGGCTATTAGTCGCGAGGCTAAATTGGTAACTCTACCTTCGCCTAATCTAGGAGCAGTGACTCCTTGCGCCAACTTTGTTCTCACGAGCGAAGTTACCAATGGCTTGGCTAACTCACCGGCAGTACCTCCGGGTACGAGCAAAGTTCTTAGCCACAAGACTGGAACTGAAGCACTCCGCAATGCTAGCCACCTTCGCAACAAGGCTGCGAACAAAGCACCACAGTGTGCTTCGCTCTCAAAATCCTCCAGCGTGAAGTCCGCTCTTCAGAGGGAAGTTAAGGGATCATCCCTGGGTGCTCATAGCGGTACTTATGCAGTTTCAGCGCCCAAAGGTGCTACCAGAGTGCTCAGCCGCGAAATTAGAACTAAAGCACTATGTATTGCAAATCGCCTTTGCGGTAATGCAAAGAATGAGGCATCGTCCCGTGCTTTGCTTCCAAAGCCCTCTAGTGCTAAGCTCGCGCCTGCAAATGGAACTATAAGCAAAAAGGTGATTTCAAAATCACCTATACATATCAATGCACGATCCGCTCGAGTCTCCACGCTGGATCGTTTAAGTTCGGTTAACACTAATCTACAAGAGTTCTTAACGAATAAGAGGAAGTTAGAACTACTCCAGACTTCTCCCTCTTGTTGTGAACAAGTGGGATGTCAGTTGTGACGGTCCATTTAGTCCATTGCCAATTAGGACCAATGCCTACCATCCTTTCAAGCCGACAGTCAGTTTTTAATTGACTATTGGGCGAGCTCCTATGAAGCATCACAAAAAATGCATATCGCGAAATCTACCAGATCTGCCCTCTACATCCGTCAATATGATCGGAAGGGGACGTGAACCGCGTAGGGGCAGACGAGCGCCGCATGGTGCTAACTCCCCTTCCTTCAGTTCTCCAGACCCGGACTATAGCCCTGGCTTAGGCCAAGTCTTGGTAGACGAAGAAGGTGTGTTCTGAAGCACCAGATCTCGGGTAGCAATACCCTACAATTATGAGCAGCCATCCTTCTCGACTGAGTAAAATCACCAGAACCATTGAGAAGTTTATTCCAATGGTCTAATGATAAGGGGAAAGATAGTAGGTATGCCTCTTTGGCAACAGTCAGCTCGATACGAACGGATAGAGTGTCGGTGCATAAGGCTGATAATGGTAATGATGACCTCCATTGACGGTTGGAAGCTCAGGAGCAAACCTCCAAGGCCCAACAAGAACCCTTGGACAACATTCAACAGATACTTGCTCAACTCCTCACTAACCGAAATAACAATGATATCGGGAGTAATCATAATGAGGAAGAACATAATGATGAAGAGCAACCTAAGACTGAAAAGTTAAAGGAAAGTTCTTCTATGGATGTTGAAGTTCTTAAAGGCATCCAAGCTCAGATCGCATTCCTAATCCAAAGGGATGAACTGAAGAAAGTAAGGGCGGTCCGTCCTTACCCCTTGGAATGGGATTCAGTCCCATATACTCTAAAATTCAAGCCACCAACGCTGCACTCATATGATGGCAAGAGCTCACCAAATCAACATATTTACTACTTCCAATCGCAGACCGATAATGTAGTAGGTAATGATGCTATCATGGCCAGACTATTCATTGGCACCCTGAAGGGGGTAGCCTTTGATTGGTTTAAAAGCCTTCCTTCAGGCTCTGTCAATTCCTGGATCAACTTAGAAACTTGATTTCTTTCTCGTTTTTATAAGGATGACACTGAGTTAACCATGGATAAACTCCTCTCCTCTGTACAAAGGAAAGAAGATTTTATCCATGACTATATTGAGCGACTCAGAAATTTATCTCTGATGCACCTAGCAGGGATGCCATTGCCCATGCTCTTGCAGACATATAGGCATAACTTTCTGGACCAAGTAGAGATTCGTATGGGAGCTGTCAAAGTCCATA
Organism: Agave tequilana; assembly: GCA_038442645.1. Classification (NCBI taxonomy): domain Eukaryota; kingdom Viridiplantae; phylum Streptophyta; class Magnoliopsida; order Asparagales; family Asparagaceae; genus Agave; species Agave tequilana. Next base: position 605,694 of record JAVJIF010030546.1, read on the forward strand.
CATGAAAGGAATTAGTCAAGCAAGCTGAAATAGCCGAAAAGTCAGCTAAAAAGTTTGAACTATCTACCCCTAAAGGCAAATGGAGTATGAATAATAAGGGGCGCGGCGACATGACACAATCTTCCCAGGTCAAAAGGAAAGAGACCATGTCTGTCGAATTGTCAAGGGACGTTCCTCCTAAGACCAAGAAGAGCGGCGTTACTAATCAGGAGTTGAGGTTTCCTCCAAAATAATACTCCTTCAAAGATGAGCAGGTGGTCGCAATATTTCATTTACTCCACAAAGGGAATAAATTAAAACTACCAGAGGCTCGACGCCCTAATGAAGTGGGACGCACCAACGATCCCAATTATTGTCTCTTCCATAGGATGGTTCATCATCCTACTAACAAGTGCTTTGTCCTAAAGGACAAAATTCAGGCTTTGATCGATGCCGGGGTTCTAACGCTAAAGTCGGAACAAAAGAAAGTCACTGCAAATATGGTGACCCTTGAGTTTGGTAAGACCCCAAAAGTCACAGTTCTTGATGGGTCTTTTCCAATCCCTGAGGTACGGCTGGAAATAAACGATCCTTAAGCTAAATATTAGGAGATTAAGGGTCTCGTCCCCTTGACATTAAAAACAGGGGAAATCATGTGGATACACACAGACCTTACCCAAGATAAACAATGGATTCGAAGAAGTCCAAGTCGAAGGACAAATCTTGCAATGTTATTTGTCCTGCCAGATAACGACAATGTGACAACAGTTTCTCTTGATGACTAGAATGACAAAGGAGGACAATGATCGGTTACGTCTTCAAGAGCTCAAAGCCCTAGATGAGAAGTGACTACAGGCTCAACAACATATTGAGTTGTATCAAGTGCAAATCTCGAAGGCCTTCAATAAGAAAGTTAAGCAAAGGGTTTTCCAAAAAGGAGATTTGGTTTTAGCCATCAAATGACCGATGATTATGACGCACAAAACCAAAGACAAATTTCAGCCCAAATGGGAAGGACCATTCATGATAGAAACAGTCTATTCAAATAGAACATATCGCCTTATAACCCCAGACGGTGATACGCTCATGATGCCAGTCAACGACAGGTTCTTAAAGAAGTATTATCCTTGATAGGATCCTTCTTATGATCAAGTTAACATTACACATTTGATCAAGATCTTCAGATCCAGGATACTTAGAAAGAGCTCTCCTCTCTTTCTCTAACGGGATTATACTGCTATAACCAGTGTCAAGCCGATCGAACACCGGCTGCATCAAAGAAGAAGCAAGGTTATGAACTTTGATTTTAGCCTTATCACTCTTCTCTAATTCAAAGTCAACTAGTGTCGAGCCGATTGAACACCAGTGATGTTGAAGAAGAAACAAAGTGTCAAATTGTTTTAACCTCGTCACTTTTCTCTAAGTATGTAAACATATGCCTATCTCCAACTTAGAAGAGTAGGTCATATTTTGAAGTCAAGTATGTCTAGGCAACAGTTTCAGGCAGATAGTTTATGGTGGCATACCTCCCTGCTTCTGTTCGATCGATCGAAGCTCGACGCAACCACAAAAGGTCCTACCAAACAAATGAGTTTATCTGATGGCTTATCAAGCCATACTCATTGAAGGAGGTTCGTGATGCATTCTCTTGTAGAACCTTTCCATTATTTTCACATTCATATCAAGACGCGGTGACCGACCAAATGGCGACTGATCGAATGACAAACACAAATGAGTTTATCTGATGGCTTATCAAGCCAAACTCATTGAAGAAGGTTCATGACGCATTCTCTTACAGAACCTTTCCACTGTTTTCATGTTCATATCAAAAACATGGTGACTGTTTGAATAAGAGATCAAAGGAGTTTAGCTGATGACTTATCAAGCCGAATTCATTGAAGAATGTTCGTGACGCATCCTTCTGCGGAATCTTTCTAATATGGAAACGAGGTCTTTAGATAAAAACCTCGCGGAATTCATCCCCAACTCACCTACAGAGTAAAAATCCATGGGAGGCATTACGTTACTCGAAGTAACAAAATGATCCAACACTTCTAATGGCTAAGGATAGAGGAAAATGTTGGCTCTTAAGCCCAACATAAGTCCTCGATAACTCATCATACTGAGGGGAATAGCATGGCTAGCCCAACTCAAATGGTAGTTGGTAAAGGCATATCAAATCCGTTGACAGCTGAGGATTTGCTAAAAATCCTAAGGAATCTATTCTCATTTGATTCCTCTCCAAAATCACTTACCAATTCCCGTCTATGGAATGGTAGGACCACATAAGAAGGTATTCATTTCCCTAGTGGAATGACGAGTCAAACCTATCACGTTAACATTAAACCTCTGATAGTCTCTAACCTAACCCCCGGTGGATAAAACCAACATCCTGCGAATCTGGTCAATATTCCTGGCAAATTAAAATTCCATCCTTGTCATGTTAATATTACACCTCTGACAGGCTGTTTTACAAATCTTGTTCTAAATCCCCATGGAGTTCTATGACATATAATCTTTCATGAGATTCATATTCTTAGATCCCAGCGAGTTTCTAATAGACCCTCTTTAGAGTCTATTATTTTCCTCTCAGTCCCCAATGGACTTTCTTGGTTGTCACGTTAACAATACACCTCTGACAATTTCTTCCAAAAAAAATATCCAAAGGAGATATCAATTTTCCACCTTATTTTCCCTGATGGGATTATTTCTTTTACCGATATATCCAGCTTGTTACCTCTGAACGGTAGAAATCTTGAGCTTGGTGGTTTCTCAATCGGTTATATCCATATTACCTCTAAATCGACAGATAATCAAGTCTCATCTTTCAGTCTAATAGGGACTATTCCTTTGTCGTTATGTCCAGTTTGCCACCTCTGAACGGCAGGGTTCTGAGTCTAGCAACTCCCAATCAGTTATGTCCATATTACCTCTGAACCGATGGATATCTAGATGTAACGCCCCGATCCCGTAGGTACGGGGACGTTATGGCGACGTACATACGCTAGGTGAAAACAACCTCACGCGTACGTTAAGCCTCAGTACAGGGAATCACCTCCATAGACATAATGGTTCCAGCAGGAAATAAGTACAAGAATACCTATAAAGAGTCTCGATGATTGACCCAGGTGGTTACCTACACCAGGTGTGAACCTAAGCTCTGATACCACTATGTAACGCCCCGATCCCGCAGGTACGGGGACGTTATGGCGACGTACATACGTGAGGTGAAAACACACTCACGCGTACGTTAAGCCTCAGTACAGGACATAGCCTCCATATAGACAAGGGGTCCAACAGGAAAGAAGTACAAGAATACCTGCAGAAAGGGGTTAGCGATCATAACAGATATGAAAAACAGGAACAAATAAGATAACAGAAATAAATCACCAAGATACCTATGAATAGGCCCGATGAGGAATCTCCTATGTGACTCCAAGGTACTCTCGGCTAATACGGTGACTCGGATCTCCAATCTGGGCACGCAAACCCAGGGTCGTCAGAAAGTGACCTAGTGAGTAGTAAAATAAAGGAGGTAGTAATACATACAATAGTAATACAAGCACGATACTAATATAATACATGATGGTGTACTAGTGATACTATATAATAAGTATATAATAAGTCGTAGAAAAATATAATCATGTCATAGTTGAATACCAGCACTACCTAGCATGTTATCATCGGGTCATGTCTACAGTAATCACTACAGTTGTATCCAGGTTATATAGTCAATAAGGTTGTCTAGTGGTGACGTGATAGACGTGATAGAAATGAACATGCAGATGGGCATATGCAATATAACCATAATGTGATGCTGTGCATAGACAGTAATCATGTCTGCAAGGTATACAGCAGGTTATATAGTCAATAAGGTTGTCTAGTGGTGACGTGATAGACGTGATAGAAATGAACATGTAGATGGGCATATGCAATATAACCATAATGTGATGCTGTGCATAGACAGTAATCATGTCTGCAAGGTATACAACAAATGTCTGCAAGGTATACAGCAAACAGAATATATGCAATGCAAAGTATACCTATACAGGAGTAGGATGCTACCACAGCAAGTATAACATGTACCAGGTAAAGTAACAAAGTATACACGCAACATGAGAGCGGAGAAAGTATCAGGAACAATAACAAGTACAATTAAACAATAGTATACATGTATCAGGCAAGTCATGATATTTAGACAATAGTAGCAATCAGTACCACCTGGTATTTTAATCAATCTCTTCCAGTGTCTCATACCACTGGCAGTTCATACTGGAGCCCGCACTCCAGTCGAACCCATCCGGACATGGCCTACGGGTACCATTATCCAAACGAGAGAGTGATCAAATAACACGTGTTCCCGACGTCACTATTGTGTATACTGTTTTATTATGTTAATTGGAAACCCATGGTCGAAGAGTTCTTATCGGGTAAGTGTATCCCGTGCATACCCGGGATCACGGCCTTTATCAAACCCCTGGCTGCTAAGACCAGGGCCCTCCGCTAAGAGGGGGACAATAATCAAGTAACGAGAGCTCATGGAACAATTGGTAGAATGTAAACTATATAACTTGCTACTTTTAAAAAAATTTTGGGACGTTTCTGAAACAGTCAAATTTTTGCCCTATTAAAATAATAATATTATTTACTGTCCTTTTCTTTTCTTACTTTTTCCTTCTCCACTCCCCTACTTTATACTCCCAAAATATTCTATTAAATAATTATTTAATAATATAATTATTTATTATTTTATTTTCTTTTTTTCCTTATTTTTTTCCTTTTCCTTTATTTTTCTTTATTTTTCTTCTTTTCTTTTCTTCCCCCTTACTCCTCCATGCCCTGCATCCCTTCCTCAACCGCCTGCAACAGCAGCAGGAGCATGATGGGCTGCTGCTGCAGCCCATCCCCCCATCCCCTTCCATCATTCCCCCTACTCCTCCTCTCCATTAAATTCCCCCTTCTCCTTCCTTATCCTTTCCGTTTCAACTCCAACACCATCAACCAACTCTCCTACCTCAACCATCGGACACCTCCACTAGCACCGCCCAGCACGCCGCCCCCTAGCCGCCGGTGCCACCTCCCCCACACCCCCTCTCTATTCCACCACCTTCTTTTCATTCAACCACCACTTCTCCACCTTCAATTTCAACCAAACCCATTCCCACCACTTCCTCTTCTTCTTCAAAATTCACCATCAACCCACCTCCTCCTCCACTTTCAAACCCCCGACCACCATCTCCTCCTCCTCCTCTAACTCCCCACCACCACCACAACCACCACTACCACCACCTCCAACAACTCCACCAACAACAACAACAACACAACAACTCCACCACCCCTCTCCTGGGCCCTAGGCTGTGTGCGCGCTCCCCGGCGGCGGCGGCGCCGCGGCCAGGCCGCCGGCGGTGGGCTTGGCCACCGGCCATCTCCCCCCTCCTTTTCTTTTTTCCTTTTCTTTTTTCCTTTTCTTCTTTCCTTCTTTCTTTCTTTCTTTTCTTTTCTTCTTTCTTTCTTTTCCTTCTTTCCAAATATACCCCCTTTTTTCTTATTTTCCTAAATACCCATCCACTCATTCCCTACTGACTACTCCAAAATTTCAAATATACCCCTCCCCTTTTATTTCTTATTTTCCCTCTTTTAAAAATACCCTACACTCTCTCTCCCTCTCCTTCCTACAACTCTCTCTCCTTTCTCTCTCTCTCTTCCCTCTCATCCCCTCTCTAATATTTATTATATATATATATATTATATATTTTATATATATATGGATTAATAGCTTGCTCGCTCGTGTTCTCAGACTTTCCAGATTTTTCTCGGTATTTTCGTTCCGGTGTTAGGTGAGTACATTTCTGGTGTTGCTTCATGCTTTATTACCATCGTTACATGTATAATAATTATTACCCTACCTTTTAATATATGACGTCTCATTATGTGAGTTGATATATGATATGCGAATGCTTTATATTAGGCTTAATAATTATTACTCTTGATTTATAACATGATATTGATATGTGGATATTTTAACATGTCTAATACTAGCTACTGTGATTTTTAGTACATGGTTCCTTGCTATACGAGTTAATATATGATATTGCACTCTGTATTTACACCTACGCTTGATATGTTGTACTTGATACCTAATCCACGATACTTGATATCTGACACTGGCACTCGGTATGTTATACTTGATACCTGATCCACGACACTTGATATCAGATACCGGTACTTGATATATCATGCTTGACACCTGATCCTGACACCCGATATATGACACATGCTAACGCTCACTTGACATGCTTTCACGTGGTACAAGCCATTGACCTGACATCGTGACCCTTGACCGGATACTATCACCCCTGATACCTGTATTATATGGCATATTCATGACTATCACTTTTACGGGGACTTGGCATGATTATTATATTATTACCAGACATTTGGTACTCCTGAACTCCTGTGCTCCTGAACTCCTGTGTACTTGAACCCCTGAAAAAGGGAGACTCCTGATACTATACTCCTATTGATCCCCGTAATTGGATAACCATGAATGTAGGATTAGTGTGAATACTCTGTGGACATTGTCACCAGATAAATTATAATATTTAGACAACTTATACCGAGATGGGGGAAACTGATGAGTACTGATATAGTCTCCAAGTTTATGATGGTCTTATAGTGTCGCGCGGCCATAAATATGGATTCGACCTGGAGGCCACTAGGCGCTTCCATGGGGAGTACGGGCACCCCTACTTCCCTACCTGCTGGTTGTGCCATAAGCCCCTGGGCCTATTCCTGTGGGAGCGGTGACATCCTATTCCTGTTCGGGCGTACAATAAGTCCCGGTACCTAGGGTACGTTCTAGGTCAGTACCGGATACTCCTTGACCGTTTTCCCAGGCATGTACGGGACCCGTTCTAAGCATGGTTCGTCGATCTCTATTAGTTTTCAATAACTTACTCTCCGGTCTGTATGCTAAGGTGTGTGGGATGGGACGCATACCGATATATACAAATCAGATGAGTCTTGATAACATACTAATAACATGCTCATGATATCTGACTAGCTATACTCTTAATCTATACTGCTCACCTCTTATACCTGTGCTATCTTATTGGATTACTTGATTGCTTCCATACTATTTCATTATTATATTGTGAAGGCAAATTTAGATTATACAAACTCATATTACAGTGACATGAGATATAGGGTATATATATGTGAGTTTCCTTGTTCGGATTATTCTTTTGACATACTATCCTCTTGGATCGATAATGTGGGTTTGTATAACTAATTTTCCTGTAGTTGTTTTACTTACTGTCTCATTTCATGTTCATGTGTGCCTATATTCACGATACACCTTTCTTGTACACATATACCTGATAGGCACGCCACTTGGCCTTACGATATGTACTCGTGGGGTTGCATATGACAACCCTGGATTCTTATATCCAGATCCTAGAGACCAGATCTTGGTGGCCTTTATGTAGCTGATCAGAGTGCACAGCGGATCCTTCCGTGGCGATCAGAGGGTAGCAGAAGCTTGGTCATCATCGTAGCTCTTCCTCCTAGTTCCTCTCCTGTTTGGCTCCCGAGGTCCTCTTACTATTCGTGAGCACCTCTTAATGTTTGTATATCTCTTCATGTATTATGTACTTTTGCATTTTCTGGTGATGTAATATTCCTGTAATATTGTATCACTCTCTGTGATAACCATGTGCTTGTGCTATTTCTGTTAGAATGTATATTATCACTGTGCTTCTGCACTCTAATTCTTGTCTGTACTGACGCTTAGTGTATATACGTGAGGGTATTTCTGACCTATGCATATAAGTCGCAATGACGTCTCCGTACCCGCGGGATCGGGGCGTATTAGAGAACATACAAGACATGATCACCCAACTATCCGCTCTCTAAGGACGGTGTTTTCAAAAATAAAAGATTTTAAAAAGTAGTTAAGAATAGTTTGAAAATACTACCAAGTGAAGAATAAAATGACTAATTTAAGATAAGTTTGAAAACTAGTTCAAAATTCTTCAACAATGAAATAAATTATATATCTTATAAATGATGTTAATTACATAAGAATTGTCACTCGAAATCTATATAACATAAACATGCACTCATGAATGTAAGATCATGAGTAAACATAAATATAGAGTGTATAAAAATCATGTAAAAACCAAATTCATGTAGATAAATCAATAATATTTTATAGAGTTTATCGAAATTCATATGAAATTCTTTTAAACTTTGACATATTGAAAACACAAGAATATTCTTTTTCACAAACATGATATAGCATGCAAGAATATCAAAACTAGGACATTAATTATAATCAAAAAAGAATTAGGTACACAAAAGATATGAATCAATTTTGACTAGAGTGTATCTCAAAAAGCTATACAAGTATATCAGAATTTTTTAAAAATTTGTATTTAAACACATAAACAAAACATATAAACTATGAAATGCTAATAATTAAATTTAAAAGCATATTTATATAAAACGGAGGATAGAGATAGTTACCAACACGATAGAACTAATCTCCATTTCTCAAAAAAAAGGTGGTTCTCTCACCTAAACTCCTTGATAGTGATACATTAATTGATTTGTCCATCAAACTCTAATTGCATTCACCACCAAGGCACCGAATTTGTCACATCTTGTGCGAGTCCATACCTATATCAAACATAAATGGGTGTGGTCAGAGGCCTTCCACTCTAATTTTGATGATGATTAACTCATGTAGTTATGTTTACTAATAATCTTGTGATGTTTAGTTTCAGATACTTAACTAAGATATTAGTAGGTGATTAGCTTCAACAAAGGAGTTTTGGAGCTTCTCACATGGAGATTCAAGAGCCCGAGCATCAATGTTCATATCTAGCACTCGTTAGAGTCAAGCTCGGTGGATCACGGTTTGGATCGAGTTGGCTTGAAGACGGAGTTCGTCAAGTAGACTTCGGTACATAGTTTAGATTTTGTTTTAGATCCATTTGTAAAGACTAGATAGTGTGATATGCTCAAGTTCACAACACACACACTTGTTTCTAGTTTCATGGTTATTGGTTTTCGGTTTTTAGTTTAACCGATCTTGGTTTTCATGAATAGATAGAATTAAAACAAGTTTACATTGTTTAATGTATATTAGATTTGTTCTATATACATGTATGCTTTATATCTTAGACAAACTTATTTTGATATGCCTATTCATGTGTTTGGAGTTTTGTATTTTAACAAAACATATTTTTGGATTTAATATCAAAAACATTGATATATATCTTTATATGTATATTGGAGTATATCCATATACTACATGCTTAAAAGTTGTTTAAATATCATGTTTTTGTATTTGGATGAGTTTTGGAAAAATCGGGTTTCCATTTGAAGAATCCAAGTTTTAGAAAATACAGTTTTTAGTTTTGGCAAAATTTGTAAGTCACAAAAATGGTTCAAAAAGTCTGAAATTTGTGTTGAAATTTTTCACACAAGTTTGTATATCAATGTATTATACTGAACTTATTTTTTGTGAATTTTTAGAGAATTTTATGGGATTTATTTGACAAATAAAAACCAAGTTTTCAATCCCTTATTAGTCCTGTTCTGGCTTCTGCCGGTCGACCGAGCTAGGAGTCAGTCGACCGAGTTGGTCGACCAATGTGCACAACCGTGCACGCCAGCTCTAGCTGGAGGGCCGCTCGACCGGGTCAGTCGACCTACAGAGAGCTTCTGCTCTCTGGAAAGCCCCGGTTGACCGGGTCAGTCGACCGGCAGAGAGCTCTGCTCTCTGTTTCAGGCTACAGTCGACCGAGCCGGTCGACCGAGGCTCCAACGGTCGGATTTTTGACCGTTGGCGGTCGACCGGGCCGGTCGACCGACAGCCGTCTGGGCTGAAATATTGCCCCAACGGCTAGTTTTTTTGAAGGGGCTATAAATACCCCATTTGAGGACTGTTTTGGTTAAGAATTTTTAGAGCAAAAATTTACATCTTCTAGCAAGTTTTCAAAGAGTTTTTAGTGCTTAAAGATTTGATCTTTATCTTGTTTTTAAAAGGGTTGAAAAATCATTTGAAAAGAAAATTCTTTAGGAATTGGTTTGATCTTCACTTTCAGTTCTATCTAGAGTTTTTCCCTAGAGTTTTTCTTTGAGTTTTTGATTTTCAAACTCTTTGTTTTTCCACACTTGAGCTATTTCATTCTATCCTCTCTATAGGATCCTTGTTTTTGTGGAAAAGAATTGTTTGTGGTCTTTTGATCACCAAGTGTTGTACCCCTCCTTTATTTGTGATATCCCTCTAGTGAGAGATTGATAGTGGAGGTTGTGTTGGTATCCCTCTTAGTGAAGAGGTGGATTGTGTTTGTATTGGCTTTGTGCCTATCCCTCATTTGTGAGGTTGATTTGTGTGGCTTTGTGCCTAGCCTCTAAGTGTAGAGGTGGTGTTTGTAATTGAGAGAGGAGTTGCGAACTCTCGGTTGTATTTGCCCCAAATCCTCAGTGGAGGTTCCCTGTGTGGGAGTCCTGTGTGGACAAGTGGATTGGAAATCCTTCTATGTGAAGGCGGGGACGTAGAGCTGTGTGCTCAAGCCTCGAAACATATTCGTGTGTTTGTGTTTGATCCATTGTCTCTCTAACTCTCTCTCTCTTTACTATTGTGCCTTGCATCATTCATATTAATCATTCATAATTATATGCTTGGCTTGTTTGTGTGTGCCTCACTTGTGCTTAATCACGAGAGCTTCATATAGCGCCTCAACTCTTATTCAGAGGAATCAAGAGGAGTTAGTCCAGAGCCCTTCACCGGGAATTCGGCTACACTCGTTGGTTGCATTAAGTGTAGTTGCAATTAAATTTTAATTTCCGCATTTAGTTCATTAGATTAGCCGTACACCTATTCACCCCCCTCTAGGTGTACTTTCAATTGGTATCAGAGCCTACGCTCCTGATATTTGGTTTAACCACCTAGGAGTGTGATCTTGGTTAGCTAATCTATCATTTGCATTTGCACACTTTTATATTGTTTACACACACTCATGGATTGCTTGTCACTCCCCATGTTTGATGTCTCCAACATTGACATGTGGAAATTTAAGATGTCCATGTACTTAAAAACCCTAGGCTTGCATGTTTTCCTTGCCGCCACCAAGAAATCCTATCTTGGTGATAGCAAGCATATAGAGGCCAATGTACAAGCCCTTGAGGCACTTAGAAGCACGCTAAATAAAGAATATCTTTCTATGGTTTCTAACTGTGATTCCGCCTTTGCAGTGTGGAACACGTTGACCTCCTCCAAGCTTAAATTGTCAATCCAAACAAAGGATGAATCTAGTGGAGAATTCGAGTAACAATGCTACATGGTCCAAGGGAATGACTCCCTTGAGGTATATTTGGAATCTCAATTAAATGATGATTGTGCTAGTTCTTCTAATGAGTATATTGATGCCAATGCCTTGAATGAAGAACTCTCAATTGTATGTGAAAAATTGCTTGAAAAATATAATCTTTTGAAAAAGAAGAGTTTTGAACTTAACAAAGAAAATAAGGATTTATGTTCAAAACTAGATTTGATTTTGCAAGAGGAAGTAGAGATTTCTAATGAAAGGGATTCATTGAAATCTAAACTCGAACTTGCCCTAAAAGAAAATGATATTTTGAAAAATAAAAATGATTGCAATGATGTTTTGAAGAAAAATGAGAGTATAACTTCAAAACTTGATTTTATGTTAAAAGAAAATATTTCTTTGAAAAACAAAATTGATTCTATTTCAAAAGATTTAGAAGTTTGCTTAAAGAAAAATGTTTCTTTGAAAAATAATATTGATTCACATGTTTGCCATGCTAGTGTAGCGTCACCATCTAGCTCACATATTGCATGCTCCACTTTATCTTCAAGTATTGAAAATGATATAAATGTTTTGAAGAAAAGTGTTGATTTTTTGGGCTCCACTTTGAGCCATTGTGCTTTGAACCATACACGTTTGGAATCTATGTTTCGAAAGAAACAAGTTCCATCTTTGCATGCACACAAATCACGGCATACACATGCTCCTCACGTACGCAGCCATAACACGATGTATGCTCATGTGTACACTTGTACACATTGTCGACGTAAGGGCCACCTTGCTAAATTTTGTTAGGAGCGTATAAATGATTCTAATTTAGCAAATAAGTTTGTTTGGGTTAGGAAAGGTACTAACCCCATGGACCCAAAAGAGTATGGGTACCAAAGACCACCCCTATTGTATTTGATGTAGGTGTGGACTCTCGCATGACGTGATAGTAATGGTGCCTTGAAGTGGATGCGTTCCGAGCTTAAAGAGGACAATTTGGATGCATCACTTTCAAGGGGAGTTTGGTGGGAGAACCACCTTATTTTGGAGACTTGGAGAGTTGCCCTCATAGGTTTTGGTAACAATTTCTAACTCCCATTTGTATTTACATGCTTTCATATTTTTCATTTTTAGCATGTTTTGATGTTTTATGATTAGTATGTTATATGCCATGAGATTTAGATTAGTGATATACATGTTTAGTTATTTGAGACACCCATATTTTATATGAATTTATATTTAGTGTTCTCACTTTGTTTTTAACTAATGTGTATGTCCTAGATCTATGCATGTGCATGTACATAATGATCATATTAGTTTTATATTGATTTTCATGCTTCATGTTTTGATTACATGTTTAGATGTTTGTTTTCATTAAGACTTGGATATATACTTGTACAACTAGTGAGCCACAAATAGATTATTACATGTTTGTGCTTGAATGCTCATTTGTACCCATTAGATGTACTAGTATAGCCTAGTTTTGATGATTCATGCATTTGACTTGTATTCCCCATTTTATATGTTTTTCGTGTTTATGTTTAACTTCATACATATGTCCATTTTGTCTAAACTATTAGATATACATATACATCCTTGAGCCACTTGCGTTCATGCATATACTTTTGTGGACTCGTTATGTTTGGATATGTATGTATACTTTAGTTTGAACATGACATACATATACCTTGAGGATTAAATCGTTTTGATGATTTTCATGTTTTAAGGAATTTCATCTTGAGCTAAATTGACTATTTTCATGACTTCGTCTTTCACATTATACTTGTACACTCATATTAGATGTTTACTCATGTTTTATTTTCATGAGACTAGATATGCTTTATCGACCATTGAGTGTTTAGTGATCATGTGATTTACATGTTTCTCATGAAATATATTTTTGTTTTATTCCTTACTTGAAGGATTTCGTACTAGTTTTCAAATTTCTCTTAAAACTAGTTCGTATTCTTCATTATGGTAGAGTTTTTCAAACGTACTATATTTTTAAACCTATTTTTGAAAACCCTACCCATTTAAGGGCGGTTGGTTGGGCGACCATGCCTTGTATGCTTATTATTGAAAATCTTTTTAAAACATGTGCATGAAATGGGTGGAAGATAATATGAGTTATACACTTAATCTTATTGTGTTTCAATTGGTATCATCGGATTCTTTCAATTGGTATCACTATTGACATTCTTTTTATATACTCATATAGATGTTTTATTTGTGCTTACTATATCTCTATATCTTTGAGCACAAATTTTGATTATGCTAAGCTTGATTTTAAATGACCAATATATTTCAATTGATTATGTTTCAATTGGTAGCTTACACAAGCTTATGCATCATTTTATTTGGTATTTCATAAAGGGGGAGAAAATTTTATATTTCACCTTTCAATTGGTTTTGTTATTTTACTCCCATACTTTATGATAAAAATGATTTAAAAAAAAGGATATTGATTTTTTTTGGTATCATATGCTTTTAATGAAAAATTACTTTCAATTGGTACTAATCTTTACAAATTGGTATCAAGATTATCTATAAGTTTACTTAAAATTGGTATGTTTTATTGATATCAAAATTTTTGATTTATTTACTTTCAATTGGTATTTAATTGGTATTTACTTACAATTGGTATCAATTGGTATTTAAATCTATGTTTGTTTTATGTACCACATTATGTACTTTCAATTATGTACTTTCAATTGGTATGTTTTGTTTCATTGATATCATGATGCACTAATTTTATATATTTTTTTTTCTTTCAATTGGTATCAAGAAATTTTTGTTTTGAGTTCACCCCTTATTGATATTTTTTTGTTTAAGACAAAAAGGGGAGAATATTGTTTTTCTTTGACCCCTTTGTTGATGATTGACAAAAAGGGGGAGAAGTATTTGAGTTTATATGCATGAGTTTATATGCATGTTTATTGTTTAGTGATTATCTTTCCAATTGGTATTAAGAATTTTGTTTTATTGATTGGTATCAAGAGGTCTTCATTGGTATCAAGAGCTTAAGTTTTTTATTGAATTGATTAGTATCAAGAGCTTAAGTTTTTTTATTGAAATTTTTATTGGTATCAAGAGCTTAAGAACATGTTTATTTTAAAAAGGAAAAGGAATTTATTTTAAAAGTTTGGTATCAAGAGGATGTTTATTTCATGTTTAGTATCAAGAGCATGTTCATTTCATTGTTTTTATGCATGTTGATGCATATACATGTTCAGTATTCATTGCATATCTTATTGTTTATAGCTATGCATGAGTTAAGGGGGAGCTTCTTTGAAGCTTAACTTTAATCCATGCATATATAACTCCATGAGTTTTGTCATCATCAAAAGGGGGGAGATTGTTGGCCCAGAGGCCTTCCACTCTAATTTTGATGATGATTAACTCATGTTGTTATGTTTACTAATAATCTTGTGATGTTTAGTTTCAAATACTTAATCAAGATATTAGTAGGTGATTAGCTTCAACAAAGGAGTTATGGAGCTTCTCACATGGTGATTCAAGAGCCCGAGCGTCAATGTTCATATCTAGAACTCGTTGGAGTTAAGCTCGGTGGATCACGGTTTGGATCGAGTCGGCTTGAAGACGGAGTTCGTCAAGTAGACTTCGGTACATAGTTTAGTTTTTATTTTAGATACATTTGTAAAGACTAGATAGTGTGATATGCTCAAGTTCACAACACACACACTTATTTCTAGTTTCATGGTTATTGGTTTTCAGTTTTTGGTTTAACCGATCTTGGTTTTCATGAATAGATAGAATCAAAACAAGTTTACATTGTTTAGTGTATATTAGATTTGTTCTATATACATGTATGCTTCATATCTTAGACAAACTTATTTTGATATGCCTATTCATGTGTTTGGAGTTTTGTATTTTAACAAAACATATTTTTGAAATTAATATCAAAAACATTGATATATATCTTTATATGTATATTGGAGTATATCCATATACTACATGCTTAAAAGTTGTTCAAATATCATGTTTTTATATTGGATGAGTTTTGGAAAAATCGGATTTCCATTTGAAAAATCTAAGTTTTAGAAAATGCATTTTAGTTTTCGGCAAAATTTATAAGTCACAAAAATGGTTCAAAAAGTTTAAAATTTGTGTTGAAATTTTTCACACAAGTTTGTATATCAATGTATTATACTGAACTTATTTTTTGTGAATTTTTAGAGAATTTTATGGGATTTATTTGACAAATAAAAATCAAGTTTTCAATCCCTTATTAGTCCTGTTCTGGCTTCTGCCGGTCGACCGGACCGGTCGACCGAGCTAGGAGTCGGTCGACCGAGTCGGTCGACTGACGTGCACGGTCTTGCACGCCAGCTCTAGCTGGAGCGCCGGTCGACCGGGTCGGTCGACCGCCAGAGAGCTTCTGCTCTCTGGAAAGCCCCGGTCGACTGGGTCGATCGACCGGCAGAGAGCTCTGCTCTCTGTTCCAGGCTGCGGTCGACCGGGCCGGTCGACCGAGGCTCCAACGGTCGGATTTTTTACCGTTGGCGGTCGATCGGGCCGGTCGACCGACAGCCGTCTGGGCTGAAATATTGCCCCAACGACTAGTTTTTTGAAGGGGCTATAAATACCCCATTTGAGGGCTGTTTTGATTAAGAATTTTTAGAGCAAAAATTTACATCTTCTAGCAAGTTTTCAAAGAGTTTTTAATGCTTAAAGATTTGATCTTTATCTTATTTTTAAAAGAGTTAGAAAATCATTTGAAAAGAAAATTCTTTGGGAATTGGTTTGATCTTCACTTTCAATTCTATCTAGAGTTTTTCACTAGAGTTTTTCTTTAAGTTTTTGATTTCGAAACTCTTTGTTTTTTCACAATTGAGCTATTTCATTCTATCCTCTATATAGGATCTTTGTTTTTGTATAAAAGAATTGTTTGTGGTCTTTTGATCACCAAGTGTTGTACCCCTCCTTTATTTGTGATATCCTTCTAGTGAGAGGTGATTGTGGGTATCCCTCTAGTGAGAGGTTGATAGTGGAGGTTGTGTTGGTATCCCTCTTAATGAAGAGGTGGATTGTGTTTGTATTGGCTTTGTGCCTATCCCTCATTTGTGAGGTTGATTTGTGGGGCTTTGTGCCTAGCCTCTAAGTGTAGAGGTAGTGTTTGTAATTGAGAGAGGAATTGTGTACTCCCTGTTGTATTTGCCCCAAATTCTTAGTGGAGGTTCCCTGTGTGGGAGTCCTGTGTGGACAAGTGGATTGGAAATCCTTTTGTGTGAAGGCGGGGACGTAGAACTGTGTGCTCGAACCTCGAAACATATTCGTGTATTTGCGTTTGATCTATTATCTCTCTAACTCTCTCTCTCTTTACTATTGTGTCTTGCATCATTCATATTGATCATTCATAATTATATGCTTGGCTTGTTTGTGTGTGCTTCACTTGTGCTTAACCACGAGAGCTTCATATAGCGCCTCAACTCTTATTCAGAGGAATCAAGAGGAGTTAGTCCAGAGCCCTTCACCGAGAATTCGGCTACACTCGTTGGTTGCATTAAGTGTAGTTGCAATTAAGTTTTAATTTCCACATTTAGTTTATTAGATTAGCCGTACACCTATTCACCCCCTCCTCTAGGTGTACTTTCATTTGGTAGTCAAATTTTTTTAGGTCCTTGAAGGTTAGTTTTGCTACGAACCAAAATATTTTTACTTACAAAATTTGTAACATTTATTCTATGAAAATAAAATTTTGCAAGATGGCCTTTGCGGCCGCTATATGTACAAGTGTACACTATAGCATACATGATGGCATGTGTATGAGCATGATGTGCATGTATATGTCGTGAAGTATCTGCATGAACATGTGGAGCATTATTCTTGTGACATATGGATTCCAATCTATTATGGTGAAAAACACATTGGCTCAAAGTTGAGCCTAAACAATTAATATTTTTCTTCAAAAATCAAATCTCATTTTTGAAAATAAAAGAAGAAACAACATTAGTATGAGAAACAAAATTCTTTCACTTTGGTAATAGGAATAGAAATATTTTCTTTTTCAACCAAAGTATTTTTCAAAGATACTTTTTCTTTTGAAATTAAAGCAATTACATTTTTCAAAATCTCATTTTCTTTTGAAATAAAATCAAGTTGAATTTTCAACGAATCTTTTTCTTTTAAAACAAGATATCTTTCATTGGAAACTAAAACAACTTTTTCTTTCAAAGAGTCATTTTTATTTGAAATCTCTTCTCTCTCTTTAAAAACAAAAAATGTTTAAAAGAAAAAGCCTCAGTTTTCTTTCTTTATTTTTAAACTTTTGTTTTTCAACAATTTAAATTTTCTTAGTAATTCCTCACAAAACATGACAAACTCTTCATTCAACTTACTAGCATCCTCATTTAACATGCTTGCACTATTATCAAGATCAAATTTTGAGTTCACCTCAAGGGAGTCATTTCCTTGGACCATGAAGCATTCTTAGTCGGAATCATCTTCACTTGATTCTCTCTCCATATCATTTAGACCTTGTTCTATAAGAGAGATTTTCTACACTGCAAAAGTGAAATCACAATTAGCAACCCTAGAGATATAATCATTGTTAAGGGTTTTGTTAAGTGCAATCATGGTTTGTGCATTAGCCTCAAAGTATTTGCCATTATCAATGTTAATTCTTTTTGTTGTGGCAAGATAGACATGTAATCCTAGGGCTTTAAAATATGAACTCATTTTGATTTTTCACATATCAATGTTACTAACATCAAACATAAGTGGAGCAAGAAAATTCATGAGTGTACGTAAACAAGTATAGTAATTAGCAAATAAGAATCACTCCTCGGTGGTTAAACCGAATATCAAGAGCACTACCTCTGATACCAATTGAAAATTCACCTAGAGAGAGGGGTGAATAGGTGAAGTACTAATCAAATACGGAATTATAAAAAGTATGGCTAATAAAAACTAAACACACTAATGATAATAAAAACTAAAAACACACTAATGATAACCAAAAGTGAAGCTAAACTTTCGGTGAGGGGCTGTAGAACGTCTCCTCAAGATTCCTCTTTTATATAGAGTTGAGGTGTTTCAATAACTTTCTTGGATCATACAAGTGTAAGCACAAGCATATATAAGGACATAAACAATATCAAGCATATATGATAGAGCAATAAGAGTAATACAAGATATAAATGAGAATAGAGTAGAGAGAGCCAATCATAAATAAGTAATTTATTTCGAGATTCGAGCCACTTACTCTGCGTCCCGGCCTTTATCGTGTGAAAGATTTTCACTATCTCTATTAAGGACTCCACAAAGGATACAAACTCCAATCCCCTATATAAGAAGAGGCACAAAGTCAATGCACAAAGTAAATCACCTATACACAAGAGGGAGGGCACAAAAGCTGTTACGCCCCGATCCGCAGGTACGGAGACATTACTGCGAGGTATATACGTAGGTCAGAAATACCCTCATGTATATACGCTAAGCATCAATACAGGCAAGAATCAGAGTACAGAAACACGTGGTGCATTATATATTCCAACATTTGAATACAATTACAAAGTTATCACCAGAGGTGACACAATATTACAAGAATATTACATCACCAATAGGCGCAAATACGAGAATACAACAAGATGTACAAGTATGTACAGTACAAAAAGAGGCTCAAAGTCATAACGAGAAAACTCTAGAGCCGAGCAGGGAGGCCTGGAAGAATGGGGATCTAGACGGTCTGCCGGAGATCCACGCTACCGCTACGCCTCTCAGGTCAGCAACTGGGAGAATCCACATGCTATAAGCTCTGAGACCTGGATATGAGGATCTAGAGGAGTCAGAACTCTACAGCGAGTGGTGATGCTAATGCCAAGTGACGTGCGAAGATAATCACACGTGTATAGAGAAATCCGAACCATAATCATGCATTGAAAACCGTATCGTGAGCACAAGCATACAGAAGCAGGTAGATATATAGCAGGTAATATCAAGTAGAAAATACTCATGGTATGATAAGGTAAGAGTGGAATACTAATAGAATAGAACACAAATGGTAAAATAGGGTGTGAATAGGTATAATATAGTAATGATCATAAATCGGAAATCCGATGTAAAATTGAAAGCATACTGGGCAAGGCATACAACGGATACATCGTGGCATCTTTTTTTATTATTACTCATCTGACCTATATATCTAGGTATGTATCCTGGTGTACATCTCAACACACATACGTCCATATATAAGTAAGTCGAGGTTGGTTATTGGAGCTGATGAAGAGCTAATAGCTCATACTTATAGTAGTTCCCATCCGCCCAGGACACAGCCATTGGGGCCTAAAATCCCCCTAACACGAATCGTCGGTTTAGTATTCCACTACTATAAGCAAGGCATCATACCGGCATCCATCACTTCCTTCCATTCCCTGTGTAAGTTATCCTTTTTATGGCTTATTAAACATAATTATCAGATTACGGGAATGAGTAGGAACATAACTGGTCATAATGGGAGTCCATAACAAGCATAACGAGAGTCCATAATAAGAGATCAGGTACTACATTCCCGTAATGTGATAATCATGAGTTACAAGTTAATCATAACAAGTATCAGGTTTTAACATATCAATGACAAGTATTCAGGTAGATGACAAGTAATAAGTCATGCCATAACAGGGGACAGGTGGTAAATGTAACATAACAAGTATGTACATGGCGAGTGATAGAGTAATAACTAAGCACAATCAAGCGGAGCTGAGCAAGCTGGGGGTATGAACAGCGAACAGTGTTCAGACACTAAAGCGCTTGGCGAAATTACCGGGACAACTCGGCTTAAAGTGCGAGTAGAAAATCTGGCAGCATCTCGCCTAGGCGAATTTAGTGAATAAAGCGCTGAGCGCTAAGTATGCCTACCAGGCGTAGCTGAAAGACCTGATGGTCTGAGCGCACTTCTCTTTCAAGGTTGTGGGCGAGAGAGTCTGGAGGCTAAAGTACGCTAGGGGTCTAAACGCACTCTCGGTAGTTACCACGAAACCCATAAGGGTACAGGCCTGAAACCATTGGGTAGCCAGCCTGGGAGTGGGCAGAACCTAGAGTCGGTATGAGAGTACCTACACGAGATATTAGTACCACATGAGAATGCATTCAAATGTAGTAATGTCTAGTCTACCGTAGAGTGGAGAAGCCCGGAGACTGACAAAGCCCGGAGGCCAAGTAGGAAGCTCGAAAGCTGAAAGGGTCTGGAGGCCAAGTAGGAAGCTCGAAAGCTGAAAGGGTCCGGAGGCCAAGTAGGGAGCTCGGAGGCTAACGGCCACGAAGGGTCGGCCACGCATGGTATATTTTAGTAAAAATACATCACAGGCATGGTATAAGTACAGGAATTAAACAATCCTAGTATAAGCAATCATCACAGGCATATACACGTACAATCATGGGCACTCGGCCACATACAAATATAGGGACACAGCCCAATACAAAATACATTTAAACACAAAATAAAATACACGTCGACTCGACGAAGCGGGAAAACCCAAATGGAAGCAATGACACTCCTCTAAATCTTCGAAAAGGCCGAAAACTCTAAAATCTTCGTAACTCACGCACGTGCCAATATATATAATTATTTTAGAGAGAGAAAGAGAAGGGAGAGAGAAGAGAGAAAAAGGTAGAGAGAAAGTCTAGAGAGAAAGGAAGATTTAGAAAGAGAAAGAGATGGGAGAGAAAGAGAGAGAAGAGAGAAATAGGGAGAGAGAGAGATACGGCAGAGAGAGAGAGAGATGAGAGAGTGAGAGAGAGCCGGGGTTGGTCACGTAGCCCTTGATCAAGGACGGCCCATGGGGACCCGTGGGCCCGGGGGGCTGGCCAGCAGCGGCCTTGGCCGCTGGCGACATCCAATAGAGAAGGGGAGGGGGAGAGAGACAAGGAGAGAGTTATAGAGATAGGACGGAGATGGGGGAAGATGGCCAGAGTTGGGGGAGACTCTCGTCGGCGATGGTGGCCGGAGCGCCAGAGGGGGCCTGGTTTGGACGTCGGCCAAATGGAGAGGAAGAAGAAAAAGAGAAAGATGAAGAAGAGAAGGCGAAGAAGAAAGAAAAAATAGAAAGAAAAAGAAAAGAAAACAGAGAGAGATTGATGGGAAGGGGAGGGGATGTGACCGGCCCACGTGGAAGGGGTGTGGGTCGGCAGTGATCTGATGGGAGAAAAGAAAGGAAAAGAAAGAAAAAAGGAAGGAAAGAAAAGAAAAGATTCCAAAAAATATAATATTATAATAAGGTTAGAAAATATCGACTGTTGCAGAATAATCCCCAAAAGTAACCAGAGGTATAAAACATCATCCTGAGAAATAATACGAAATCGGTTTTCAGAAATAAAATCCCGTTTTCAAATTAAAAATCCTGGAGTCAATCATCGTACCGGTCTATACCAGGTCAATTCTGAAAAATACCAAAAAATTCATGAAAAAAGAAAAGATGATTCTAAGAAACAATGTGAAAGTAGAATTCGGAAATTTAATTCTGATTGTAAACTAGAAAACCTGGAATCAACCAGCGATACTGGCCGACACCAAATCCGGTAGAATTTTGAAAAATTTAGAAAATTCTCAGAAAAAGTATTTAGATAGAAAATGTGATTTTAAGAAATAAGGTGAAAGCTGTTTCTAAAAATTCAACTTCGTTTGTAATTAAAAATCTGAGAATCGGTCAGCGGCACTGGTCGACACCAGTTTTGAAGATTTCCAATTTAATTCAGGAAAATTTCAGAAAATTATAGGAAATCTAGAATATTAGAAAATAATATTTAAAACTGAAATTGGTCAAATCTGAATATCAGAAAGACCAAATCCAGTAATACCCTAGGATCGGGTTCCCGGTTCAGACTAGGGCTGACTCTGAGTCCACAAATCCAGATCCAAAGCAAAATGATCATATAAATAATTCATAATACAAAATAAATACAGGAAGTAAATCAAAAAATACGATCAAAAAATCTGAATACGCAACTAAGAACGTATTCTGAGAGCGGGATGTTACAAAATCCAATACTCCTCTACATAAGAGGAGAGCACAAAGCCAAATGCACAAAGCAAATTAGATGTCACAATATTTAGTGACCACAAAGAACACAAATAAAGAATCTTCCAATACAAGATGCTAAAGGATAGATTTTGCAATAATAGCTCCAGCTTGTGAGAAAAAAAAGATTTTGAAAATAAAGTCTTTAGAAAACAATTGAGAAAACTTCTATGAAGATATAAAAACTTGAAGAACAAAACTTGAATTTTCGAAAAACTTGCTTTCTTTTATTTTCCAAAACTTTGAAACATTCAAAAAAAATGGATTTGAAGCTCAAAAACTTGTTGAAAACTCTTTTGAAAATAGGCAAGAGAGCATTTGAAAACTGATATAAAACTCTTGTAAAATCTTAGAGAAAACTCTCCCCAAAACCTAAACCCCATTTGTATAAACCAAGATAATTAAAGTCGTTGGGGTCAAAAACCAGGCCAAATAGGCCTCGTAGTTGACCGGGTGGTCGATCACCTAACGGCTAGATTTCTTGCCATTAAGGTTGCCGGTCGACCACACCACACCCAACGTCCAGAGAGCAAAGCTCTCTGACGGTTGACCGACCGGTCGATAGGAAACGAACAGAGAGCACTGAGTCTCTATCGATCGATCGGATGATCACCCTACATGCATAACCCTTAGGCATGTGCACATTCGGTCGATGATTATAAAATCAAAGAGATAAGAGAATTACCGTGTAGCTTTGGGCTAACGGATCGTGTCCACGAGGAGGAATGCGATAGAAGCTTTTTGGTGTTTTCGTTAAATAATAAAAGTGAAGTTGGTGTCTTTCTTTTAAGTTTGAAAATGAAAATGGAGAGAAGGGAGATGATTAAAAGAAAAGTTGCAAATTTAGAGAAGGCTTTGGAAAAGGTGAATTTTGTATAAAGTTTGAAAAGTGTAAAAAAGAAAATCTGGGCTCACTATCTCACTACTCAACGATATGTTCTTCTATTGAAATCCTTAGTGCCTCAACTTGATCATAGGCAAAAACTTAAGATTGATTTTAGAAAGTTTTAAGCAAAGCACATAAGATAGTTGAAAAAGTTAATTCTTTTCTTTAAGAAATCATCTCGAATTGAATGTTAAATCATCAAGAAGTTCAAGTATGAGATAAAAACAAGTTCAGGAGACATTTTTAAAAGAAGTAGAAATTTAAAAATCCAAACCCATCCTCATGCGCCTTCAAGAATACTTTCAAGAAGAAAGGCTTAAGTTAGGCATGCAAATGATTCATTGCGTCTTTTCATCAAAACCATTCGAAAAGAAGAGGGATCAGAGAGAGGAGTAAGAGTGAGCGCAGAAAATTGATTTAGCTACTCATGGAAGACGAAGAACAATGCAAGTAAATAAATCAAGACATACCGTAAAATGGAGTGGAAGAAAAGGTAGTTTGATCCTTGTATTGATGTCACTTCAATCTTCAGAATACAATCACTCAATTCCTCTCTCTCTCACTGGTACTAGCACTGAATTACAAATTGCAAAATAAAGATACAACTTTTATATTATCTAATAAAGAGCCTAAACCTTAAAAACAAAGAGAAAAACTAAATCTAAGCTTCGGTCCTTTTTTCTATACAAAACCCTGCTTTTTATAGGCAAAACCCCAGAGATAAAGGAGTAAGGAGATAAGGGAGCAAACGCTCCCCTTATTTTCACCAACAAGCCGCAGATCCGTGGCCCAAGCCGCGGATCCGCGGCTAGGATGTGGTCAATTGGCCACATCCTGGTGGAGAATAAGCTGGCGTGGGCTTGGGCTCCCTTGTATCTTGCTGGATTCACTGTTTCAACTTCCGGATTTGACGAAACGATCTTTGATTTGTTGGCTTCAACCACTTGATTTGGGAAGATTCATGTCAACCAGTTTTCAACCTCTCTGATTGCCTAGATCTGCCCTGATTCCCTGATTTCGAATTTATTCTGAATTAAATCAGAATTTGATGGGCTTTTGGGCTCGTTTCTCTTTCATATCCTTTAGCAATAGGCCTGCATTTTATAAAGAAAAATAGGACTTATTAATATGATTTATTTAGATAATAAGCATGGTAATGTGACAATATGTATGCAATATATGTGACCGATCACACCCCCACACTTATCTTTTGCTCGCCCTCGAGCAAAATATCAAAACTAATCCTAATTAATTATTAGACCACTTTCGCAGGTTACGCGATTGCACTGAGCATGTGCATCAAGCCGTTAAACCTCTAGGTTACCGCTAGAGGATGAGTTTTGTCTCGTGAGGGTTTTCAGTGGATTTCACCCACAAAATCCATAAAGAAAGAAAAAAATGTATTAATGTTTTCAAAAAGCATTTTGAAACTAGAAAATATTTGAAGTATATTTATAAGGTTTTAAGTAATCTATAAGTTATATGAATATCAAATTTTTTATTCCTAAACTTAGTCTCTATTCAAAAATAAGTCATCAATCAAAGTAAGGAGACAAATTGTATTTCTTATCTAGTCTATTACTTTACCCTGAGTCATATGCACCATCGTGACTGTGAAGTTTGACTAAGGGTTCTTTAACATTAACTCCTATACCTTATTTATATTTATTTTTAGTGGTATTTATTCCTCAATTTCATTAGGCTTTCTATTTTGCCCATGTAACGAGCCTTTAGTCGGTGATACCCAAACCGGATAGTTTTAGAGCACCAGGTGAGAAAACACCCCTAAGGACTTAAACACTCGAGCAGACAAGGCCACGAAACCTAGGTTTTTATTTATAAAATGTACCCCTTTTAGGCGTGAATACTTATACTTCATGAGGCACAAATACCCAGCTTAATCAGGGGATTTATATATATTTTATATATATATATATATATATATATATTTTCCAAACTTATCTAATTATCTTTTGCATAAATACCAAGGCTTGCTTAGGCCAAAGAATCTAGCTAATCAATAATTAGATTTGTTTAGTTTTTTTAATAAGGCATAAGAGTTTTTGTTTTTGAACCCTAAATATGTAAGTGTATAAAGTGTGCATATTTCATTAAGGTAAAGATCAAGACTAAATTACTTACTTCCTAACCCTAAAAATCAAACAAGTCATCTGACTTTGACCAAGTGTAAGAAATCCTAATTATGATTTTTCTATCCTTAAAATTGACTTAATTTCTTACAAAAAATATATCAAAATATTGTTCTTACCTTTCAAAAAGTTTTTTTTTATATATTAGTCATCTTAGAACCCTCCCCCACACTTATCTCATGCATTGTCCCCAATGTATGAAAGAAATGTATAGATACACGAAATAAAATGGAAAAGAGGAAAGTTATCGATACACTGGGTCAAAAAGACCCATAGCCATTCATTTACCGGCACCGATTCCAAGAAAGGTTTAAGGCGTTGACCATTTACCTTAAAGTCATTTCCATTCTTGGGGTCATTGATCTCTACTGCACTGTGTGAAAACACGGTTTTTACAACGAATGGCCCAGTCCATCTTGATTTTAATTTTCCTGAAAAAAGATGAAGCCTAGAATTATAGAGTAAGACTTTTTGTCCAAGGACAAAGGTTTTTCTTATGATGTGTTTATCATGAAAAATCTTAACTCTATCTTTAGTGATCTTAGCATTTTCATAGGCCTCATTTCTCAATTCTTCTAATTCGGAAATTTGTAATTTTCGAAGGTCACCAGCCTTAGTCAAGTCGAAATTCAATTGCTTGAATGCCCATAAGGCCCGGTGCTCTAACTCAATGGGTAGGTGACAAGCTTTACCATAGACCAACCTATAAGGAGACATTCCTAGAATCGTCTTGAAAGCGGTCCTGTAGGCCCATAGGGCATCCACAAGTTTGGTGGACCAATCTTTCCGGTTTTGGTTCACAGTCTTCTCGAAGATAAGCTTGACTTGTCTATTGGAAATCTCAACCTGCCCACTGGTTTGAGGATGATAAGGTGTGGATAACTTGTAAGTTATGGCATACTTTCGCATAAGAGCTTCAAAGGATCTATTGCAAAAGTGAGTGTCATTATCACTGATGATAGCAAGAGGGGTTCCGAAGTGTGAGAAAATGTTCTCTTTCAAAAACTTTATGACAACTTTGTTATCATTAGTTCTACTAGGAATGGCTTCTACCCACTTGGATACATAGTCCACAGCAACCAATATGTATTGGTTTCCAAATGAGTTAGGAAATGGACCCATAAAGTCGATGCCCCAACATCAAAGAGTTCAATTTCTAAAATTGGGTTGAGGGGCGTCATATCTCGTCTTGAGATCCTTCCTACCATCTGGCATCTAGAGCACGTCTTGCAAAATTTATAAGCATCTTTGAACAAAGTGGGCCAATAGAACCCACTTTGTAGCACTTTTTCAGCAGTCTTGCGGGGACCAAAGTGTCCACCGCATGCAAGTTCGTGACAAAAGGATAGAACACTCTTAACCTCCTCATCGGGAATGCATCTCCTAATAATTTGGTCAGAACAGTACTTAAAAAGATACGGTTCCTCCCAAAAGAAATACCGAACTTGGGATAAGAATCGGTATATATCATTTTTGGACCAATGAGACGGAGTTTGGTTTGTGACTAAGTAATTCACTATATCAGCAAACGAAGGTTCCCTCACGATAGCTAAGAGATTTTCATTAGGAAAATCCTCATTTATGGGTAATTCATTGCATGCAGAATTAGGGATTCATGAGAGATGGTCAGCAATGACATTTTCTACGCCTTTCTTGTCTCGAATCTTGAGGTCGAATTCTTGAAGAAGGAGGATCCAACGAATGAGTCGGGCCTTAGCATCCTTCTTCATCATGAGGTACCTAAGTGCAGAATGATTGGTGAAAATGGTGGTTTTGGACCCTAGTAGGTAGGGACGAAATTTCTCTAAGGCAAACACTACTGCCAAGAATTCCTTCTCAGTCGTAGTGTAGTTCAATTGAGCATCGTTGAGAGTCCTACTAGAGTAGTAAATCACGTGCTGCTTGTTATCAATGCGTTGTCTGAGGACAGTGCCTATGGCAAAATCGGAAGCATCGCACATGATTTTGAATAGTTTAGACCAATCCGGTGCAGATATGATTGGTGCAGAAATAAGCTCTCTCTTAAGCTTCTCCCAAGAATTCATACATTCAGCATCAAAAGTGAAGGACACTTCCTTAGCTAACAGATTAATCAAGGGCCTAGAAATCTTACTAAAATCCTTGATAAATCTTCGGTAAAAACGGCGTGTTCTATGAAGGATCTAATATCCTTCACGCATTTGAGCATGAGAAGCTTTGCAATAACCTCAATTTTGGCTCTATCCACTTCAATTCCTTTCTTGGAGATTTCATGACCCAAGACAATTTCATATTTTACCATGAAGTGGCATTTCTCCCAGTTCAGTGTCAGATTTTTCTCAGCACAACGTTGGAGGACAAGTTCTAAATTGTGGAGACATTGAGTGAACGAATCTCCGTAGATGGAGAAATCATCCATGAAGATTTCTAAGAATTGTTCTACCATATCAGAAAAAAGACTCAACATGCAACGTTGAAACGTTGCTGGGGCATTGCATAAGCCGAAAGGCATTCGACGATAAGCAAATGTCCCAATGGACATGTGAATGTAGTCTTTTCTTGGTCCTCAAGAGCAATAGGTATCTGATTATATCCCAAGTAACCGTTCAAGAAACAGTAATACTCGTGGCCCGTCAAACGTTCAAGTATTTGATCAATGAAGGGAAGTGGAAAATGGTCCTTACGAGTTGCAGCATTAAGCTTCCTATAGTCAATGCAAACTCGGATCTTCGTGGGAAGTCGAGTTGGACCAACTCTTTGTTCTCGTTTTTCACTATGGTGAAACCGGATTTCTTTGGAACCGCGTGGATAGGACGACCCATTGGCTATCAGAAATGGGATAGATTATCCCATTGTCTAAGAGTTTCACAATTTCAGCATGAACAGCCTCTTGCATTATAGGGTTTAACCTACGCTGTGGGTCTCTTTTAGGTGTGGCATCTTCATTGAGATGAATACGATGTTGAACGATGGTTGGACTTACTCTCTTTATATCAGTCATAGTCCAACCAATGGCTTCCCTATGTTTTCTTAGAATGCTTTAAGATCTTCTTCTTCTCCGTCATTTAAATGGGAGGCAATAATGATAGGAAAGGCCTCTTGTTCGCCTAGATAGACGTACTTGAGATGCGTAGGTAACGTTTTCAATTCTAAGGAGGAAGGCTCACTAGAAGGATTAGTCAAATTGTTGGCTCCATATTTGGTAAAATAGGGTTTGAGGCCCAATTTATAGCTGACTCAACATCCTGATCAAGATTAAAGTCATCAGACTTTATCCCGAAGTCACATTCAGTTTCTAGTTCCAATTCTTCCCTATGTTCACTTGTCAAGTTCTCAATGAGGTTGACTTCAAATGTTTGGTCCTCAACATCACGGGGTTGTTTTCCTAGGTTGAAGACATTGACTTCTCCAGTCATGTCCCTAAATGTTAACCTCATGGACCCATTCCCACAATTGATGATGGCATTGGCAGTAGTAAGGAATGGTCACCCTAGGATAACAGGAGTTTGAACCTTATGATTGGGCACAGGTTGTGTCTCTAGAACTATGAAATCAACAGTGTAAATAAACTCTCCGACCCGGATAAGGACATCATTAATCTCCCCTTTTGGAACTTTCACTGAACGGCCAGCCAGTTGGATAGTGACTCGAGTTGGACTAAGATCGCCCAACCCGAGTTGTTGACAAACTGAGAATGGAAGCAAGTTGATACTTGCTCCCAAGTCAAGAAGTGCACGACAAGTCAAGAAATGCACGACTAATCTCGGCTTGTCCTATTATGCAGGCAATGGTGGGATTACCTGGATCCTTGTACTTAATAGGGATCGGACCCGATAGTAGCTCACTAATGTTAGTGGCTAAGAAGACCTTTTTAGGTACAGTAGTCTTTCTCTTCTTGGTGCACATGTCCTTAAGAAACTTTACATAGGATGGAACTTGTTGGATGGCATCAAGAAGTGGCACATTTATCTTCACTTAATTAAATATCTCAATTATCTTGTCCATGTGTGGATTTTACTTGTTGTTTTTCAGCCTATTAGGAAATGGCACTATAGGCTGGTGCACCTGACTGGTTGACTTATCTGTTTCAAATTCGTCAGATTTGGAAGGATTTGGATTAGATGAGGTGGATGCTTGATTGTGGTTGTGTTGAATGGGATTAGATGGTATTGACACTTGGTTATCAACTTTCTTTCCCGATCTCAATGTATGAACAGCATTACATTGATTCATTGATCGATCCTCAGCCAAATGAGCTTGTTGAGAATTCTTAGGATTGGTTATTGGCTGACTAGGCAGGGTACCCTTCTGTCTCTCATTCTGTGGAATAGCTAGTTGGCTCATTTGAACCTCTAGCCTTTGTATAGTTTGCATGAGAGGATCTTAGTTTTTCATGTATCTTTTCATGTTTCTCGCAAAGTCAGTCATTCTTCTTTCTAGTTGAGGATTCTGGAGGGAAGATTGTGGAGCTTGGTGGGGAAAGTTTTGTTGATAGTTTGAAAAGTTAGGTGGATGGTTGGGAGAATTATTATGGAAATTGGAAAAGTTGGGTTGATGATTAGAAAAATTATTAGCTTAATGGAAGTGGCTTGCATGATTTGACCGTGAGTGGTCATTGTTATTTTGGCTCCATGAGAAATTAGGGTGATTTCTCCAGCCAGTATTGTACGTTGGCACGTAAGGATTATTGTTGGCCTTGAAAAGGCCGCATTCATCAGTTCAGGGTATTATTGCTGAGCCTGAAACACATGGCACTCCTCAAACACATGATTCATAGCTTGACAGTAAGTACAGCTTGGAGTTGAAAATTAGTTTGGGCTGACTTGATTGACTGGACTTGGTTCCTTAGTTTCTAAAGCTTCCGATCTTCTTGATAAGTTAGCTAACTTAGCCTTATTGGCTATGGATGATTCAATAGAATGGAGACCTCCTTTTGAAGAGATGGAGTTTGGATTCCTAGAGGTTTCACTAGTAGGTTCCCATTGGATGGTCTTTTCAGCTAGGTTTTGATTGAAAAATCAAAGAGATAAGAGAATTACCGTATAGCTTTGGGCTAACGGGTCGTGTCCACGAGGAGGAATGCGATGAAAATTTTTCGGTGTTTTGTTTAGAAAACTAAGAATGGATCTAGTTTTTTAGTTGAAAAAGAAAATGGAGAGAAGGGAGGTGATTAAAAGAAAAGTTGCAAATTTAGAGAAGGCTTTAGAAAAGGTGAATTTTGTATAAAGTTTGTAAAGTGATTTGTTGTTTTTTTAATAAAGAAGAAAATCTGGGCTCACTATCTCACTACTCAATGATATGTTCTTCTATTGAAATCATTAGTGCCTCAACTTGATCATAGGCCAAAAACTTAAGATTGATTTTAGAAAGTTTTAAGCAAAGCACATAAGATATTTGGAAAAGTTAATTCTTTTCTTTAATAAATCGTCTTGAATTAAATGTTAAATCATCAAGAAGTTCAAGTATGAGATAAAAACAAGTTCAAGAGACGTTTTTTAAAAGAAGTAGAAGTTTAAAAATCCAAACCCATCCTCATGTGCCTTCAAGAACACTTTCAAAGAAGAAAGGCTTTAGTTTAGGCATTCAAATGATTTATTGGGTCTTTTTCATGAAAACCATTCAAAAAGAAGAGAAATCAGAGAGAGGAGTAATAGTGAGCCCAGAAAACCAATTTAGCTACTCATGGAAGACAAAGAACAATGCAAGTAAATAATGCAAGACATACCATAAAATGGAGTGGAAGAAAAGGTAGCTTGATCCTTGTATTGATGTCACTTCAATCTTCAGAATACAATCACTCAATTCCTCTCTCTCACTGGTGTTTGTACTGAACTACAAATTGTAAAATAAAGATACAACTTGTATACTATCTAAAAAGAGCTTAAATTCTTAAAGAATAAACAAAAATTCTAATCCTAGTCTTCGCTCCTTTCTTCTCCGTTGAAAATGGTATTTATAGGGAAAAACCATAGGGGAAAGGTCGTAGGAAGATTGGGGGAGCAAACGCACCCCCAACAAACCTAACCAAGCCGCGAAAATGCAGCTTGGGCCGCGTTTCCGCGTCCCTGGTGTGGCCAGGTGGCCACACCCAAATGGTGGGACTCCCTGGTTTGTTGATTCGCCCATATCTTCTACTGGTTTTCTCGTTTTAGCTCCAAGATTTGACGAAACAGCCTTTGATTGTTGGCTTCAACCGCTTGACTTGGGAAGATTCACTTCAACCGATTTTCAACCTCTCTGATATGCCAAGATTTGCCCTGATTCCTTGATTTCGAAGTTATTCTAATTGAATCAGAATTTGATGGGCTTTTGGGCTTGTTTCTCTTTCCTTTCTTTTAGCAATGGGCCTACATTTAACAAAGAAGAATAAGACTTATTAATAGGATTTATTAAATAAAAAGTATGATAATGTGACAATGAATATGCAATATATGTGTCTGATCACACCCCCACACTTATCCTTTGCTCGCCCTCGAGCAAAATATCAAAACTAATCCTAGTCAATTATTAGACCACTTTTGTAGATCACTCGATTGCAATGAGAATGTGCAACAAACCGTTAAACCTCTAGGTTACCCCTAGAGGACGAGTTTTGTCTCGTGAGGGTTTTCAGTAGATTGCACCCACAAAATCCATAAAGAAAGAAAAAAATCTGTTAGTGTTTTTGAAAAGCATTTTGAAACTAGAAAATATTTGAAGTATATTTGTAAGGTTTTAAGTAATCTATAAGTTATAGGAATATCAAATTGTCATTCCTAAACTTAGTCTCTATAAAAAATATGTCATCAATCAAAGTGAGTTAAATTGTATTTCTTATCTAGTATATTACTTTACCCTGAGTCATATGTACCATCGTGACTGTGAAGTTTGACTAAGGGTTCTTTAACATTAACTCCTATGCCTTATTTATATTTATTTTTGGTGGTATTTATTCCTCAATTCCATTAGGCTTTCTAATCTGCCCATGTAACGAGCCTTTAGTTGGTGACACCCAAACCGAACAGTTTTAGTGCACCAGGTGAGAAAACACCCCAAAGGACTTAAACGCTCGAGCAGACAAGACCACGAACTAAGGTTTTTATTTATAAAATGTACCCCTTTTAGGCGTGAATACTTATGCTTCATGAGGCACAAATACCCAGCTTAATCAGAGGATTTATATATATATATATATATATATATATATATATATATTCAAACTTTATAATTATCTTTTGCATAAATATCAAGGCTTGCTTAGGCCAAAGTACCTAACTAATCAATAATTAGATTTGTTTATTTTTTATACATATATATATTTTATTATAAGGCATAAGAGTCTTTATTTTTGAACCCTAAGTGTGTAAGTGTATAAAGTGTGCATATTTCATCAAGGTAAAGATCAAGACTAAATTACTTTCACAAATTTTTTCCTAACCCTAAAAATCAAACAAGTCATCTATTTTGACCAAGTGTAAGAAATCCTAATTATGATTTTCCTATTCCTTAAAATTGACTTAATTTCTTACAAAAAATATATCAAAATATTGTTCTTACCTTTCAAAAAGTTTTTTTCTTTTTTTATATTTATATTTTTCTTTAACTTTTTTCTTTAATTTTTTTTTTAGTTATATTAGTCATGTTAGTCATGTTTGAACCCTCCCCCACACTTATCTCATGCATTGTCCCCAATGTATGAAAGAAATGTATAGATGCATGAAATGAAATGTAAAAGAGGAGCATATATAATACAAAATAAAGTTTCTCCCACACCTTGATCTTTTTTGGTCTCATCCCTCTAGCTCTCTTCCCATCATTCCAATGGGTCCTCTTTATAGGGCATAGTGGGGGGGCCAATTTTTTGTCATTTTAGCTCTTTTTCTCCCCAGTCTCACCTTCTTTAGGTGTTTCTTCCTCATATTACTACATTCATTATTCAAAATTGATCTCCACCACACTTCTCAGTTGGAACTTCTTCATTATGAATGCCTAAGAATTCTAACTCAGTTCCATATATCTCCTCAAAGCTTAGGTCAACACTTTCCCCTGGAGATGTGTAATTAACCAAAATATCCCTAGTTGGTCCATCCAAGCACATGAGTTCTTCTTCGAAGAGGTTTTCAAAGAGTATATCAATCGGAAGTTCTTGAATTATATTCTTATGCGATATATTATTGGTTGGCTCATCAAAAGTGAAGATATTCAAATCAAATTTCCGTTTTTTAAAGGGTACTCTAATATTAGGTTCTCCGACATTTGCCTTCTCATCAAGATAATCGCATTCATTCTTAAATAATTCATTAAGAAACAGTGACTCATTCTCTATACGTTCACTCTCTTCATCACAATTGTTTTCAACAAAGTTTACCTCAAATGTTTGGTCTCTTATCTTACGAGGTTGTTTTTCTAGGTTGAAGACATTGACTTCTCTAGTCATGTCCCCAAAGGTTAATCTCATAGACCCATTCCTACAATTGATAATAGCATTAGCAGTAGTAAGGAATCGGCGCCCTAGGATAACAAGAGTTTGAGCCCTAGGATTGGACACAGGTTGTGTCTCAGTAACTATGAAATCAACTGGGTAGATAAACTCCCCGACCCGGATAAGGACATCATTAATTTTCCCCTTTGGAACTTTCACAGAACGGTCAACCAGTTGGATAGTGACTCGAGTTGGACTAAGATTGCCCAAGCCGAGTTGTTAATAAACTGAGAATGAAAGTAGGTTGATACTTGCTCCCAAATCAAGAAATGCATGACTAATCTCGGCTTGTCCTATAGTGCAGGCAATGGTGGGACAACCCGGATCCTTAACAGGGATTGGACCCGATAGTAACTCACTAATGTTAGTGGCTAAGAAGACTTTCTTGGGTACATTAGTCTTTCTCTTCTTGGTGCACATGTCCTTAAGAAATTTTGCATAGGATGGGACTTGTTGGATGGCATCAAGGAGTGGCACATTTACCTTAACTTGATTAAATATCTCAATTATCTTATCCATGTGTGGATTTTTCTTGTTGTTCTTTAACCTATTAGGAAATGGTACTATAGGCTTGTACACCTGACTGATTGACTTATCTGTTTCAGATTCGTCAGATTTGGAAGGCTTGGGACTAGATGAGGTGGATGCTGGAGTGTGATTGTGTGGACTGGGATTGGGTGGGGTTGACACTTGGTTATCAACTTTCTTTCCCGACCTCAATGTATGAACAGCATTACATTGATTCAATGATTGATCCTCAACCAAATGAGCTTGTTGTGAATTCCCAGGATACATAATTGGTTGACTAGGCAAGGTACCTTTTTTGCCTCTCATGTTGTGGATTGGCTAAGTGGCTTATTTGACCCTCTAACCTCTATATTGTTTGCATGAGGGAATCTTGATTCTTCATGTACCTTTCTATATCTCTCTCAAAGTCAGTCATTCTCCTTTCAAGCTGAGGATTACGAAAGGAGGGTTGTGGAGCTTGGTTGGGAAAATTTTGTTGATAATGTGAAAAATTGTTGGGAGAATTGTGAGGGTGATTTGGAAAGTTGGGTTGATGATTGAAAGAATTATTGGAAT
Organism: Agave tequilana; assembly: GCA_038442645.1. Lineage (NCBI taxonomy): Eukaryota > Viridiplantae > Streptophyta > Magnoliopsida > Asparagales > Asparagaceae > Agave > Agave tequilana. Next base: position 640,595 of record JAVJIF010030546.1, read on the forward strand.
GATGGAAGTGGCTTGCATGGTTTGACCGTGAGTGGTCATTATTTTGTTGGCTCCATGAGAAATTTGGGTGATTTCTCCAATCAGGATTGTACGTTGGAGCGTAAGGATCATTATTCAGCCTTGAAAAGGCCGCATTCATCGGTTCAGAAAGAAGTTATTGAGCTTGAAATATAGAACACTCCTCAAACACATGATTCATGGCCTGACAGTAAGTACAACCCGGAGTTGAAAATTAGTTCGGGCTGACTTGATTGACTGGACTTGGTTCCTTAGTTTCTAAAACTTTCAGTCTTCTCGCTAGATTAGCTAACTTAGCCTCGTTAGCTATGGATAATTCAATTGAATGGAGACCTCCTTTTGAAGAGATAGAGTTTAGATTCCTAGAGGTTTCACTAATAGGTTCCCATTGGATGGTCTTTTCAGCTAGGTTATCATATAAATCTCATCCTTCGTTTTCATCCTTCTGCAAGAATCCCCATTGGCACATGCTTTCTAAGAGGGTTTTGGTAGAATAGTCTAAACCGTCATAAAGAATTTGGCATTGTCGCCATTTCTTTATTTCATGATGAGGGCATTGGACAAGGAGGTCTTTAAAACGTTCAAAGTACCTCCAAAACGGTTCACTAGGTTCTTGCTTGAATTGCATGATGTTTTTCCTAACGAGAGCGGTCTTATGAATTGGATAGAATTTCTTCAACAAGACCTTGACGAAACCAGCCCAGGATGTGATAGAGCCGGCCGCTAAGCTGTAGAGCTATTTCTTGGCTAAGTCCTTAAGAGCAAATGGGATAAATCTCATCCTAATAGCATCATCTGTAAGGTGTGGGATTTTCATCATTAAGCATACTTCCTCAAATTCTTTTATGAAGAAATAAGCATCTTTGGACTCTAAGCCATGGAACTTAGAGAGTGTGTTGATGAACTGTGGCTTAAGCTTAAAGTTGTGTTCACCAACTGATGGAAGTTGAATGCAGGATGGAAGTGAGGTTCTATCCGGATGGAGGTGAGGTTCTAATGGGATAGAACCTATCCTGCAAAGATGTCGGTTGGGCCATAACCGAATCTGGTCTTGGTTCGAACTTGGGTGATGATGTGTTTCTAGTTAACCTAGATGAATTCGGGTCTCTTGACCACACTTGCATACACAAACACAATCACAAACAAGTTTACCAATAGTCAACAAAAGTAAACAACCAATCCTAGTCTAAGGTAATCTTGACCTAGACAACTACTGACTGGTTGATTGTCCACAGGAGGTATAATGCAGACTTTGACCACAAGCTAATCAGCCAGGTCAGGGCAAGATTGGTGGGAGGTATCCGCGCAAAAGCGATAAGCCTAATTAAGTCAAACCACCAGCCTTCGGGGTTTCGCCCCTCAATCCCTTTCCTAAACACTGATTTGGCAGGAGTCAAATTCTAACACTTTCCCCCTTAGGATAATCTCCCAGTGAGTTCGAGATGTCCCTAAGGCCAACATCTATCAGATTTTACTTAGGCTTAGGTTGTGCGTGCTTGGAGATGGTTTGTGGGCTAAGGAAGGATAATGACTTACCCACCTTATCTTGATTTGGGTTTTGCCCTTAGAGTTAATTGTGCAAAGTGTGCAAGATATAGAAAAGTAGCATTCAAAAGCAAATATCACCCAACAATGTTTCCTAAACTATATGCTATGCATACGTACCTTGTCTCCAGCTATCTTCAACAGTAATTGTAAAGTAAACGTAATTAGACAGATGCCTAGAATGTAAGTCTAAACGTTTTTTAAGCAATTAACAATCACTCAGATTATTATTGGATTAAAACAGGGATTGTGAATAGCAGATATAGCAAGAATTATAGCACACAAAAATTTATTTTTGCAAGCAACATGTCCTGCAAAAAAGAGTTTTAGTAGTCCAACAAAATTTTCAAACTTGCGCTGCAATTTCTTGAAATTCTGTTTCCTACTTTCGAGAGTAGGGGCACAGAATAGCAAGTCTTCTCCTGTAAAACTTGAATGCTAAATCTGAATCTTGATATCCCTGAAATAATACACCAAACTTGTTACTAAACAATTACACCGTTTCCTCCCCTACAATGGCGCCAAAAATTGATTGAAAAATCAAAGAGATAAGAGAATTACCGTGTAGCTTTGGGCTAACGGGTCGTGTCCACGAGGAGGAATACGATGAAAGCTTTTCAGTATTTTGTTTAGAAAGCTAAGAATGGTGCGTTTTTTAGTTGAAAAAGAAAATGGAGATAAGGGAGATGATTAAAAGAAAAGTTACAAATTTAGAGAAGGCTTTGGAAAAGGTAAATTTTGTATAAAGTTTGTAAAATGATTTGTTATTTTTTTAATAAAGAAGAAAATCTGGGCTCACTATCTCACTACTCAATGATATGTTCTTCTATTGAATTCATTAGTGCCTCAACTTGATCATAGGCCAAAAACTTAAGATTGATTTTAGAAAGCTTTAAGCAAAGCACATAAGATGTTTGGAAAAGTTAATTCTTTTCTTTAAGAAATCGTCTTGAATTGAATGTTAAATCATCAAGAAGTTCAAGTATGAGATAAAAACAAGTTCAAGAGACATTTTTAAAAGAAGTAGAAGTTTAAAAATCCAAACCCATCCTCATGTGCCTTCAAGAATACTTTCAAAGAAGAAAGGCTTTAGTTTAGGCATTCAAATGATTCATTGGGTCTTTTTCATGAAAACCATTCAAAAAGAGGAGGAATCAGAGAGAGGAGTAATAGTGAGCCTAGAAAACGGATTTAGCTACTCATGGAAGACAAAGAGCAATGCAAGTAAATAATGCAAGACATACCGTAAAAATGGAGTGGAAGAAAAGATCTTGATCCTTGTATTGATGTCACTTCAATCTTCAGAATACAATCACTCAATTCCTCTCTCTTACTGGTATTTGTACTGAAGTACAAATTGCAAAACAAAGATACAACTTGTACACTATCTAACAAAGAGCCTAAATCCTTAAAGAATAAACAAAAATTCTAATCCTAGTCTTCGCTCCTTTCTTCTCTATTGAAAATAGTATTTATAGGGAAAACCATAGGGGAGAGGTCGTAGGAAGATTGGGGGAGCAAACGCTCCCCCAACAAACCTAACCAAGCTGCGGAAAGGTGTGGCCAGGTGGCCACACCCAAATGGTGGGACTCCCTGGTTTGTTGATTCGCCCATATCTTCTGCTGGTTTTCTCGTTTCAGCTCCAGGATTTTACGAAACAGCCTTTGATTGTTGGCATCAACTGCTTGATTTAGGAAGATTTACTTCAACCAGTTTTCAACCTCTCTGATATGCCAAGATTTGCCCTGATTTCTTGATTTTGGATTTATTCTAAATTAAATCAGAATTTGAGGGATTTTGGGCTTGTTTCTCTTTTTTTCTTTTAGCAATAGGCCTACATTTAACAAAAAAGAATAAGACTTATTAATAGGATTTATTAGATAAAAAAGTATGGTAATGTGACAATGTATATGCAATATATGTGACTGATCAGGTTTTCATATAAATCCCATCCTTCATTTTCATCCTTCTGCAAGAATCCCCCTTGGCACATACTTTCTAAGAGGGGTTTGGTAGAATAGTCTAAACCCTCATAAAGAATTTGGCATTGTCGTCATTTCTCTATTCCATGATGAGGACATTGGACAAGGAGGTCTTTAAAACGTTCAAAGTACCACCAAAACGGTTCACTAGGTTCTTACTTGAATTGCATGATGTTCTTCCTAATGAGAGCGGTCTTATGAATTGGATAGAATTTCTTCAAGAAGACCTTGATGAAACCATCCCAAGATGTGATAGAGCCGGCCACTAAGCTGTAAAGCCATTTCTTGGCTATAAGTCCTTAAAAGCGAAAGGGAATCTCAACCTAATAGCATCATCTACAAGGTGTGGGATTTTCATCATTAGGCATACTTCCTCAAATTCTCTTATGAAGAAATAGGCATCTTCGAACTCTAAGCCATGAAACTTGGGGAGTGTGTTGATGAATTGAGGCTTAAGCTCAAAATTGTATTCACCAACCGATGGAAGTAGAATGCAAGATGGAAGTGAGGTTCTAATGGGATAGAACCTATCCTGCAACAATATTGGTTGAGCCATAACCAGATCTGGTCTTAGTTCAAGCTTGGGTGGTGATGTGTTTCTAGTCAACCTAGATGAATTAGGGTCTCTTGACCATACTTGCATACACAAACACAATCACAATCACAAACAAGTTTACTAATAGTCAACAAGAGTAATCAACTAAGCCTAGTCTAAGGTAACCTTGACCTAGACAACTCCTAACTGGTTGATTGTCCACAGGAGGTATAATGTAGACTTTGACCATAAGCTAATCAGCCAGGTCAGGGCAAGATTGGTGGGAGGTATCCGCGCAAAAGCAACGGGCATAATTAAACCAAACCACCAGCCTTTGGGGTTTCGTCCCTCAATCCTTTTCCTAAACACTAATTTGGCAGGAGTCAAATTCCAACACCTTCCCCCTTAGGATAATCTCCTAGTGAGTTCAAAATGTCCCTAAGGCCAACGTCTATTAGATTTTACTTAGGCTTAGCTTGTGCGTGCTTGGAGATGGTTTGTGGGCTAAGGAAGGGTAATGACTTTCCCACCTTAGCTTGAATTAGGTTTTGCCCTTAGAATTTATTGTACAAAGTGTTCAAGATATAGAAAAGTAACATTCAAAAAGTAAATATCACCCAAGAATGTTTCCTAAACTATATGCTATGCATATGTACCTTGTCTTCAACTATCTTCAACAATAATTGTAAAATAAACGTAATTAGACAAATGCCTAAAATGCAAGTCTAAACGTTTTTGAAGCAATTAACAATCACTCAAATTACTGTTGGATTAAAATAGGGATTGTGAATAGCAGATATAGTAAGAATAATAACACACAAAAACTTTATTTTTGCAAGCAATATGTCCTGCAAAAAAGAGTTTTAGTAGTTCAACAAAAATTTCAAACTTGCGCTGCAATTTCTTGAAATTCTGTTTCCTACTTTCGAGAGTAAGGGCATAGAATAGCAAGTCTTCTCCTGCAAAGCTTGAATGCTAGATCTGAATCCTGACGTCCCTGAAACAAGACACCAAACTTGTTAAAAAATAATTACACCGTTCCCTCCACGGCAACGGCGCCAAAAATTGATTGCAAAATCAAAGAGATAAGAGGATTACCATGTAGCTTTGGGCTAACGGGTCGTGTCCACGAGGAGGAATCGATAGAAGCTTTTCGGTATTTTTGTTAAATAACAAAGAGTGAAGTTGGTGTCTTTCTTTTAAGTTTAAAAAAGAAAATGGAGAGAAGGGAGATGATTAAAAGAAAAGTTGCAAATTTACAGAAGGCTTTGGAAAAGGTAAATTTTGTATAAAGTTTGAAAAGTGATTTGTTATTTTTTAATAAAAAGGAAAATCTGGGCTCACTATCTCACTACTCAACGATATGTTCTTCTATTGAAATCTTTATTGCCTCAACTTGATCATAGGCAAAAACTTAAGATTGATTTTAGAAAGTTTTAAGTAAAGCACATAAGATAGTTGGAAAAGTTAATTCTTTTCTTTAAGAAATCATCTCGAATTGAATGTTAAATCATCAAGAAGTTGAAGTATGAGATAAAAACAAGTTCAAGAGACATTTTTAAAAGAAATAGAAATTTAAAAATCCAAACCCATCCTCATGTGTCTTCAAGAACACTTTCAAGAAGAAAGGCTTAAGTTAGGCATGCAAATGATTCATTGGGTCTTTTCATCAAAACCATTCGAAAAGAAGAGAATCAGAGAGAGGAGTAATAGTGAGCCCAGAAAATCGATTTAGCTACTCATGAAAGACAAAGAGCAATGCAAGTAAATAAAGCAAGACATACCATAAAATGGAGTGGAAGAAAAGGTAGCTTGATCCTTGTATTGATGTCACTTCAATCTTCAGAATATAATCACTCAATTCCTCTCTCCCACTGGTACTAGCACTGAATTACAAATTACAAAATAAAGATACAACTTTTATACTATCTAACAAAGAGCCTAAACCTTAAAAACAAAGAGAAAAACTAAATCTAAGCTTCGGTCCTCTTTTCTATACAAAACCCTGCTTTTATAGGCAAAACCCCAGAGATAAAGGAGTGAGGAGATAAGGGGAGCAAACGCTCCCCTTATCTCCACTAACAAGCCGCGGATTCGCGGCGTGGCCAATTGGCACATCCTGGTGGAGAATAGGCTGGCGTGGGCTTGGGCTCCCTTATATCTTGCTGGATTCACTGTTTCAACTTCCGGATTTGACAAAACGATCTTTGATTTGTTGGCTTCAACCGCTTGATTTGGGAAGATTCATGTCAACCGGTTTCAACCTCTCTGATTGCCTAGATCTGCCCTTATTCCCTGATTTCAAATTTATTCTGAATTAAATCAAAATTTGATGGGCTTTTGGGCTCGTTTCTCTTTCCTATCCTTTAGCAATGGGCCTGCATTTTATAAAGAAAAATAGGACTTATTAAAATGATTTATTTAGATAATAATCATGGTAATGTGACAATATGTATGCAATATATGTGACCGATTAGTCGACCGGGCGGTGACCCAAAACTATATATTTGTATTTTAAATATATTTTTTAAATCTAATTGAATCCCAGTAAATCTCAATAAATTCTATAAAAATAAGTTCATGTAAATACATTAAAATAAAAATATGTGTGATCAACAATCAACACATATTACAAACATGTGAACTTGTTTTTGAGACATTGAAATGTAATCTTGAAACAAAATTGTATTTTCTAAACTTTTAAACAAAAATCTAGTTTTTTCAAAAACTGATATAAATACAAAAATAAACTATTGAAGTTCAATGTGCATGGATAGAATCTAATACATATATAAAATGATATAAATATGTTTTTGACAATTTATTTCATAAAAATAACTTTTTATAAAAACAAAACTTAAACTCTTGGAATTAACTCATCAAAATAAGTTTCTTAAACACAATAGGAGCACCAAAGTGTATGGATGAAATCTAATACACATATAATCTATATAAACTTGTATTTAATAAAATTTATTCATGAAACTGAAAACTAAACTTTCGTGTGTGTGCGCGTATATAAGTTTGACCAATCAAAACTAATCTATACTTTACAAATATTCTAAACTTACAAACTCTATACTCAAGTCTTTTTAAAGATCTGCTTCTCCATGTAGACTTAACCCAAACTTGATTCTTGTAGAGTTAGACTCCTCTTGAGTACTTGATATGTTTTTTTTATACTTGAGCTCTTGAATTGATACGTTTTTGAAAAACACCTAGAGGGGGGGTGAATAGGTGTTAGTGCTAATCTAAAACTTAATGCAAAACTAAGTGCGCTAAATGCGGAAGCTAATGCAAATATTGCACAAACTAATACAATACAACAAGTGTAGCCGAATTCCCCTTGCGAGGCTCTGGACTAACTCCTCTTGATTCCCCTTGAAATGGGTTGAGGCGCTATGTGAAGCTCTTGTTGGATGAGTATAAGTTAGGCACACACACACAAGCAATCCAAGCAATGTGCACACACAATCAAGCCAAGCAATCAAGGATATAGCAATATGGATTATGCAAGGCACAACACAAGCAAATAAATATGATATGACAAGATGAATTATGCTCAACACAAGCAAATATGATATGAATGAAGTATGATGCTTTGCACAAATGTAAGAGAGAGAGTTTAGAGACAAGTGGATCAAACGCAAACACAATGATATGTTTCGAGGTTCGAGCACCCTTGCTCTACATCCCCGCCTACACCACCGTGGAGGATTTCCAATCCACTATACCGTCCACCGAGGACTCCCCCGAGGGAACCTTCACCGAGAAGGATTTTTACAACAATGGAGTACCGAACTCCTCTCTCAAACAACCACCTCACAACCGAGGGTAGGCCCGTATCCAAATACAACAACAACCAACACCTCTACCGAAGAGGGTTACAACCAATCTCAATCACCTCACACTTGAGGGATACAAACCAATCACCCGATCACCTCTACCGAAGAGGGATACAACAAGAATAAAGGTGTTTACAACAAATGGTTCTAAAAACCACAAACTCAATCTCTCTTTCTTTTTTCTTTTCTTTTCCACAAAAACAAGATCCTAAATAGATTAGGATAGGCGATAGCTCAAGTGTGGAAACTAGGTGTTTTTGGAAACAAGCAACAAAGAAAAACTACTGGGAAATCTCTTGTATATGATAGAAATTAAAGATCAAATCAATATCCCAAAACCCTAGTTTTCTTTGATTTTCCAAAAACTCAAAAACAATAAAGATGAAATCTTTTTAGCACAAAAACTATTTTGAAAACTTGTTAAACACTAGAGAAACACTGAAATTTTTCTTCTTAAAAACCTTAGCCAAAACCCAAAGAGATGGGGTTTATATAGGCCCAATACAAAACTAGCCGTTAGAGCTGAGTTGGCAGCTCTGACAGGCAACGGTCGACCGGTCCGGTCGACCGCCAACGGTCAGAAATATGACCGTTGGGCAACAGCGGTAGACCGGCCCGGTCGACCGAAACAAACAGAGAGCAGAACTCTCTGCAGCAGTCGACCGCCCGGTCGACCCAAACAAACAGAGAGCAGAGCTCTCAGACCCGGTCGACCGTCCCGGTCGACCGTCCCAGAGGCTCCAAACGTGCACAGTTTTGTGCACGTCGGTCGACCGACCCGGTCGACCGACCTCTGCCTAGTCGACTAGGTCAGTTGACTTAGTCGACTAATAGAAGCCTGGAACAACAATCTGGGTCAGAAAAACATGTTAAAATATTTTCTAAAAATCTTTTAAAAAATCACCAAAATAATTTTATCATTTTATATGGAAACACAAACTTGTGATAAAAATTTCAAGACATATATCAATCATATCAATTCATTTTTGAGTCTTGCAAATTTTATCAAAAACAAAACTTGTATTTATCAAACTTGATTTTTCAACACATGAATAGGGACATCAAAATAAGCTTGTATAAGAAGTTAAAACCATGTATGTATATCTAGAACATATCTAATATACATAAAAACTATTTGAGCTTGTTTTGATCTACTATTCATGAAAACCAAAATCCAAAACATAAATCTTTTGTGTGTAGTGTGCACTTGAGCATATCAACTATACTAAGCTTTACAAATGGATCTAAACACACTAACTAAACTATGGATACCTAAGTCTTCTTGATGATCTTCATCTTCAAGTAGACTTGCTCCAAACTCCATCCATGGGCTAGGCAATGTGTGATCTTGACGCTTTGGCCCTGGAATCATCATGAAAAGCTTCTAAACTCCTTGTTGAAGCTAATCACCAACTAATATCTTGGTTAATGATCTGAAACTTAAACAACACAAGATTATTAGTAAACATAACTACATGAGTTAATCATCATCAAAACTAGAGTGGAAGGCCTTTGGGCGAACAGTTTTAGCTTGAAGAAGCTAAACACCAACTAAGATCTTAATTGAATATCTGAAACTTAATAAACATAAGATTATTAGTACTCTAATTACATGAATTATCATTATCAAAACTAAACTGATAGGTCTTTAGGCCAACATAAACATGATATCTGGTATACTTGTTATAATATATAACAGTGAACCAATTATACCTCTGTATAACTTTTGATCTACACTTTTACCATGTTCATCTTTATCCAACATTGCAGTAGTGCTCATTAGAGTCCTCTTACTTCCAGAATTTTTCATTTCAAATCTCTTGAGAAGATCTTTTGCGTATCTGCTTTGGTTGATGGATATACCTTCTTTTATTTGTTTGATTTATAATTCCAAAAAGAAGTTGAGTTCATCCATGTGAGTCATTTTAAATTTATTCTGCATGGCCTTAGAAAATTCTTGACAAAAATCATTATTAGTAGAACCAAATAATATATCATCAATATATATTTGTATAAGTAAGATATCATTATTTATTCTTTTAATAAATAAAATAATGTCTACCTTAGCTATTGAAAATTCAGAATTCAAAAGAAACTTTTAAGTCTATCATATTAAGCACGAGATAATTGTTTAAATCTATATAAAGCTTTCTTAAGTTTGAAAACATGATTAGGATATTTTTCATATTCAAAACCTAGAGGTTGTTCTACAAAAACTGTTTCTTTAATAAAATCGTTTAAAAATACACATTTAACATCCTTTTAATATAATTTGAAATTCATATAACATGTAAAAGCAAGTAAAATATGAATAGATTCTAATCTAGCAACAGGATAATAGATTTCATCATACCTTCTTCTTGATTGTAACCTTATACAACTAATCTAGTTTTATTTTTAATAATTTATCCAGATTCATCCAACTTTTTTAAACACCCATTTAGTGCCAATAATAGGATGATCATGTGGTCTAGGAACAAGTTCCCAAACATCATTTGTAGTAAATTTATTGAATTTTTCTTGCATGACAATAATCCAATAATTATTTCTACATGTTTCTTTAATATTTTTTTATTCTATAGAAGGTATAAATGCAACACATGTCATGAAATTCAATTTTGATCTAGTTTGAACACTTTGTAAAATATTATCAATGACTAAATCATGAGAATGATTTCTAACTTCTATAAATGCTTCAGATAAACCAAAATGAATTTAAATTTTATCAGAATATCAACAAGAGTAAAAGGCGTATCAATAATATCATCATCAACAATAATGTCCTGAGGAGATTTTGATAAAGATTAATCAAATATAAAATGCATGGATTCTTCAATAGTAGAATTTATTTTATTATAAATTCTATAAGCTTTACTATGAGTGGAATAACCAACAAAAAATTCCTTCACCAGATCTTGAATCAAACTTATCCAAATTTTTTTATTCAAAAGAAAAATATTTGCAAACAAAAACTTTAAAATATGAAACTTTTGGAATCTTTTCAAAAAAATAAATCATAACAAGTTTTATTTAAAATTGGTCTAATAAGAACTCTATTTAAAATATAATATACAGTAGCAACTGATTCAACATAAAAGTTCTTTCGTAAACAAGCATGATTTTTTCACATTCTTGTAAATTTTTTTTCCTTTCAACCGCTACATTTTGAGGAGAAGCTTTAGGTAAAGCAAAATTATGAGTAAACCAAATTTATCACAAAAATTAGCGAAATTCTCATTTTCAAATTCTCTTCCATGGTCACTTCTAATGGTGATAATGATTGGAGATTTTATATTTTAAATTTTTAACAAAAACTTGAACTCATTAAAAGCATCATTTTGTATTTAAGAAACATAATCCAAGTAAATCATGAAAAATCATCTACAATAACAAAAATATATCTACTTTTATTTAAAGAAGATATTCTAGTAGGACCAATAAATCCATATGAAATAATTCTAATGGTCTACTTGTAGAAACAATAAATTTTAATTTAAAAGATAATTTTACTTGTTTTTCAAAATGACATGCATCACATAATAATTTTTCTTAAAAGAATTTTTTGGAAGACCTTTTACTAAATCATGCTTAGAAATTCTTGAAATCGTTTTCAGGTTAGTATGACTAAAACATTTATGCCAAAGTCATGGATCAATGTTAGATTCCACTAAGCAAAGATTATGAGAAGATGGCCATAAATTCATGTATAATCCATAAATGTTATTTTTACGAATACCTTTAAAAATAACATTAGTCATATTAGAATCATAGGTAAGACATGCATCTTTTTCAAAAATAATTAATTAACTTTTATCACATAATTGACTAATATCTAAAATATTATGTTTTAAACTATTTACTAAAAGAACATTTTTAATAAGAGGTTTATTTAGATTTCTAACAGTATTAATCCCAACAACATGTCCTTTACTATTGTCATGTAACTGTTCCTCAATTTTTGTTTTGAATGGATGAAAATGTTTGAATTCTACTAATCATAAGTTTGGAACAGCCACTATCTAGAATATGTTGGCCCAAAGGTCCATCACTCTAGTTTTGATGATGATTAACTAATGTAATTATAATACTAATGATCTTGTGTTATTTAAGTTTCAGATATTAATTAAGATCTTAGTTGGTATTTAGTTTCTTCAAAAGACTCAAAGTCAAATTTGAAGCTAACACGTATTGATTCAAGAGTTCAAGCATAAAGAACACATCAAGCACTCAAGAAATCTATCTCTAAAGAATCGAGTTTTGATCGAGTAAAGACGAAGAAGAAAATCATATCAAGAAGAACACTCTTGTCTGTAAGAATGTTTATATTCGTGTAAAGTATAGATTAGACTTGATTACTCAAACTTACACACAAATACACAAAAATTTGATATTAGTTTTCAAAAATAATAGTTTTCAGTTTAACCCGTCTCTGTTTAACTAGTTTGTATTATTGTTTTATGAAAAAAAATTCTCAAAATTAAGTTCATATGTTTTATATGGGTATTGGATTTTATCCTTACATATTGGTGCTTTAAATGAGTTTGTGAAACTTATTTTTGTATTTGTATAAGTTTTGAAAAAACTTATTTTTCAATTTAACATTTAGTTTTTGAAACAATAATTTTTAATATAGTTTATGTTTTTCAAAAATGTATTTATCTCAAAGAAAGTTCACATGTTTATAATATCTGTTAATTTTTTATCACACATATTTGTGCTCATATGGATTTACAAGAACTTATTTTTGTAAATTTTATAGAAATTTATTAGGATTTAAAAAGAATTTTTAAATATACAAATCATTATTTTTGGCCCTGAGTCGGTCAACCGGGTAGTCGACCGGATGTGTCACAAGCAATTAAGCTTGTATACGATCGATCGGGTAGCCAACGGGGCGTGCACACATGCCAGATGCTTGTGCACAAGGTCGATCGGCGGTCAACCGTTGGCTTGGAGCTAAAGAGCTCCTCTGTCATTTGACCTGGCGGTTGACTGTCAGTTGTGCAGAGCAGATTACATTGCGTTGTACGATCGGCCGCTGGCTCCAATGACTAAATTCTTAGCCATTGGCGATTGATCGGGTGGTCGATCGGCCTCAGGCAAAATTACCAATTTGCCTATAATGACTAGTTTTTGGATTTTTTGTTTTTATTTTATTCTCAAACGATTATATCTTATTGATTTAACACCTGAATTTAATCTCTAATCATCCCTATAAATAGGGGTCATAGTTGAGAGTTTTAAACAAGGTTTTGACAAGACTTTTGAAGAGAAATATTTGTGTTTATATTTTGAAAAAGTTTTGAAAAATCGAGAAAAGAAGTTTTTGGAAAATGCAATTTGAGCTTCTAATTTTTATATCTTCAAAGATATTTTCCTAAGGGTCTAGAATCCTATTTATATAGGATTCTAGTTTTGTGAGATTTCTACTTTGTGATCTTTGTGATCACCAAGTGTTGTAATTTTCATTTGCTTTGTGCTCTCCTCTTGAGTAGAGGAGTGTTTGCTTTGTGTATTTCTCTTATGTGGAGGACCATTGGTTTTGTGCCCTCCTCTTATGCAAAGGGTTGAAGATTGTATCCTTTGTGGAGTTTCTTTGTAGAGATATTGAAGTCCTTTATTGAAAATACACCTAAAGGGGGGTGAATAGGTGTACTAGCTAATCTAATGATAATGATGCGGAATTAAAAAATATTTAAGAAAAATAAAACTATTAAGCTAAACGCACAAGGTATAACACAAGAATATAGCCGAATTCCCAATGAAGGGCTCTGGACTATCTCCTCAGGTTTCCTCTAGATTAAGAGTTGAGGTGCCGCTATGGCTCTCTTGGTTGAATACAAGTGTGAGCACGCAATCCCAAGCACATAACAATATATATCAAGCATATAAAGATATAAGCAATGTGAGCATGCAAGATATGTAAACACAAGTGAGAGAGAGAGCAATCGCAAACACGTGAGATTTGTTTCGAGATTCGAGCACCCTTGCTATACGTCCCCGCCTTCAACACTATAAAGGATTTCCACTAAAATCGATCCCACTAGTTCACTCGGTGCCGCAGCACCTAAAACGAGTTCACACTAGAACTCTAGACTCGCAAGTCCCTCTCTTGTTCCCGCAAGAACAATACACGCAAGCACTAGTTTGCCGAGGCCGCACCTCTACACGAGCTCCTACAAGAACTCGAAACAACCGTAAGTTTGCCTCCACAAATACAATGATGAACACTTAGTGTTCTCTACACTTTGATCACCTAAAAATACTCTCACAATAAAGTTCCTATAGGATTGATATAGCAATGAAAAGCTCAAGTATGTGTGAGAAAAACTAGGATAGATTTTGTGGTGAAAAACTCAAGAAATCACTTTTGAAAACACTCTTGAAAACTCTCCTTTTGATATGGAAGTATTAGCTCTAAAACAAGTGGAGAAAACCTCTGAGAGAGATTGGAAAAACTAGTTTTGAAACTCTCCAAAAATCTTGTGTAAAACAGTCCCAAGAGATGGCTTATTTATAACCTCTCAAAATATAGCCGTTGACAGCCAACTCAGCAACAGATCCTGCTGTCGGTCGACTGGCCGGTTGACCGACCAGCGGTCATATTTTTGACCGTTGCAGCCTGTCGGTCGACCGCCTGGTCGACCGTGCCTGGGTTTTGACCTACCAGTCGACCGTCCAGTCGACCGAGGCTAAATCTAAAGAGTACAACTCTCTGGATGGTCGACCGGGGCACAACGGTCGACCGACCGGTTAACCGGGGCCTTAGTGGTCGACCGCCCGGTAGACCGGCCCTCAAGCCAAACTGGCTGTGCACGTTTTGTGCACATCAGTCGACCGCCTGGTCGACCGGCAGAAGGTCTGGTCAGACATTTTTGGGTATTAAAACTTGGTCTTTTTAACTTAAATAAAATCCCATAAAATCACATAAATTCTACAAAAATAAGTTTATGAACATACTTTGAAGTAAAAATATGTGTGATCAAAAATCAACACATATTACAAACTTTTTGAACATTTTTGTAATATAGAAATTTAGCCTTAAACAAAAATTGTGTTTTTCAATATCCATTTTTAATTTGAAAAACGATTTTTTCAAAACTTCTCCAAATACAAAAAAAGATATTTTAAACACTTTTGAAGCTTAGTGTGTATGGATATGATCCAATGCACATATGAGATGAAATATTTATGTTTTTGACAATAAGCTCCAAAATAAGTTTTGGTAAATACAAAACTTAAACATATGATATAGAAACACCAAATAAATTTTCTAAACATTTGAATTCACAATGTGTATGGATGAAATCTAAAACACATATAAACCCTATAAACTCATTTTGATAAAATCTAATCATGAAACACAAGGTTGTATACTTGAAGCTCAAAAATCAAAACGGTATTTTCTAAAATCAAAACTATTTTACGAAAACACATATAAAATTTTATGTGTGTATATGAGCTTTAGCAATCCACAACTAATCTATCCTTTACATTTTATATAAAAATAAATCTTAACACTTACAAAACTAGACTCAAGTCTTCTCGAAAATCTTCTCTCAAAAATCTTCTTCTCCTTCTTGACTTGGTCCAAACCTTGATCTAATGAGGTAGACTGCTCTTGAGTACTTGATGCAATCTTAATGCTCGAGCTCTTGAATCAACACATGCTAGCTTCAAAACTTGACTTCGAATCTTTTGTTGAAGCTGAATACCGACTACGATCTTTATCAAATATCTGAAACTATATACACACAAGATCATTAGTACTATAACTACATGAGTTAATCATCATTAAAACTAGAGCGATAGGCCTTTGGGTCAATAATCTCTCCCTTTTTGATGATGACAAGACTCATGGAGTTTTATATGCATGGATTAAAGATAAGCTTCATAGAAGCTCCCCCTTAACTCATGCATAGCAATAAACAATAAAGATATTCAATAAAGTGCATAAACTAAACAAACATATATGCATAAACAAAGATATAAACATGCATATATAAACTCTCAAAATTCTTCTCCTCCTTATTGTCAATTCATCAACAAAGGGGTGAGGACAATCAAACAATAAAGATGTATATGCGATATACATTCATGAAGAGGAGAGACGTAAAGTTAGCTCCCCCTACATACACGCATTACATGAAGAAGGGATGACAAGACCCTAACCCACATAAAGCATAATATCTAATGTATAAACGGAGATGTTAAGCTCTCCCTACACACGTATATCACGTAAAGAAGAGAGGTCAAGCTCCTCAATATAAGATACACTCAACATGAATCATATATAGAAGAGATGTTAAGCTCCCATCGCATATAGGCAATACATATCAACAAATTTTGAAACAAAATTTTGATAAAATTTAAAACAAAATTTTAAAATTTCTTAAGTCAACAAAATACATTTTGATACCAATGAAATCAAATTGTAGTTGACAAAAAAAAGTTGGTACCACCTGAAACAAAATTTTAAGATACTAATAATATATTTTTGATCTAATTGAAGGTGAAACATGAAGTATATTTTGATATCAAATAAATGCCAATTGAAATACCAATTGAAATAACTGTATAAGCTTGTATAAATATCAATTAATATTTGGAATAAAATCAAGCTTATCATAAACATAATTTGTGCTTTAAGAATGTAAAGATATTGTAAAACAAGCACAATTAAATCATATATATGTCTGGATGGAAATACCAATTGAAATTGATATTAATTGAAGTTTAAAGCATACATATATAAGAAAATAAATATGAGTATATAAAAAATAAAATTCCTTGAAGATCAAGTGTATAACTCATAACTGCCACCCTATTCATGCAAAGTTTGAAAGATATTCATTAAGGGATATAAGGCATGGTCGCCCATCCAACCACCCTTAAAAGGTAGAAATTTTCAAAAATAAGATTTGAAAATAATTATAGATTGAAAACACTACTAAATGAAAAATAAATAACTAGTTTAAAGTAATTTTTGAAAAACTAGTTAAAGATCCTTCAAAAAAAAAAACCAAATCATATATATGTTATGAAACATTGCTAAGTACACGAAAATTGTCACTCAAGATCTTTAAGACTCATATAAAGCTCATGAAAACAATTTCATGAGTAAACAAAAATAATGTGAGTGCACAAGAATCCTGTGAATAGCATATTCATGAATATAAGCAATAAAGCTCAAAATATTAAAACATATAAAAATCATCAAAATTTATTTTTCATCAAATTTAAACAAACTTCAAGGTATATGTATGTCTATTAAAACTAAAAATATACATACATATCCCAAACACAAACGAGTCCACAATAAAATTTGCATGAAGGCAAGTGACTCAAGGGTATACATGTATATTCATAAGTTTTAGACAAAAACAACATACACATCAAGCAAAACATGTACAAAGATAGGAAAGTTAAGTATAAATGAAAGAATCATCAAAACTAGGTTATACATGTACATGTAATGAGTACAAATGAGCATTGAAGCACAAACATATAATAATCAAGTGTAGCTCACTACTTATACAAGTATAAATAAAAGTTTTAATTAAAACTACATCTAAACAAGTATTCACCACATGAAATACAAAACACGACCATTTAACATAATAAGCATTGAAATCAAAACATGCTAAAAATATTTGTATGAAAGCATGTAAATAAAAATAGGAGTTTGAGATAGTTATCAAACAATATGCACTATTCTCTAAGCCTCCAAACCATGGTGGTCCTCCCACCAACATTCTTGATAGCTGTGCATCAATTTGGTATGTCCATCTAGCTCATGCATCCACCACTAAGGCACCATACCTCTCACATTTTGTGAGCCCACACCCACATCAAACACAAGAGGTGAAAATTTTGGTACCCATTTCTTTTTCGGTCCATGGGGGTTAGCATCATAAGGAACCCAAACATTATTATTTATAAAATTTATAGAATTTAATCTATCAAAGCAAAATCTTGAAAGATGGCCTTTGAGGCCACAATGTATACATTTGTACACTCTAGCATGCATATGAGTGGGGTGAGAATGAGAATGGAGTGCATATGTATGCTGTGAGGTTTGTGCATGAGCATGTGAAATTTGTTCTTGCGAAACATGGATTCCAATCTATTATGGTTAATTACACATTGGCTCAAAGTGGAGCCCAAGCAATCAATGTTCTTCTTCATAATGCAAATATTATTATCAATTGAAGAAGAAACATGAAAAATAAAATCCTTGTTCTTTTTAGAAATATTTTCTTTTTCTTTTAAAATATTTTTCTTTTTCAAAGATTTATTTTCTTCTAAAACAATCTCTTTTTCTTTTTCCACTAAAATAATTTTATTCTTCAAATTATTATTTTCTTCACAAATATTATTTAATTTAAAGACAAGAAAATATTCTCCTTTTTTAAAAATTTATTTTCTTTTGAAACATATTCAAATTTATTTTTAAAGGAATCTTTTTTTCTTCAACAATTCATATTTTTCAAGAAGCTTTTGACAAAAGGATGCAAGCTCATCATAGGGCATGTCAATATCTTCTTCTAACTCAGATTCGGAGTTTACTTCAAGGGGGTTATCCCCTTGGACCATGTAGCATATGTTGGAAGCATCACTTCCATCATCCGAGTCACTCCCCGCATAATATTGCTTTTGTTTATCAAGGGAGACTAGTGTGTTTCATACAACAAAAGCCAAATCAAAGTTAGAAACCCCAGATAAATAATCATCATCTAGGGTACTCTTTAATGCATGGATGGGATTTGAGTTAGCATCTAGATGTTTGCCATTTAAATAATATGTATCTTTAATGGTGGCAAGATAAACATGAATCCCTAGGGCTTTTAGGTACATGGACATCTTAACTTTTCAAGTTGGATGTTAAGAATGATGATAGGTGTCATGAAATCCATGAGTGTGTGTTCAAAAATAGTGATTAGCTAAAGTTGAGGATCTTTAACTCTAGGCTGTTAGACCCAAATCAAGAGCACCAAACTCTGATACTAATTGAAAATACACATAGAGGGGGGTGAATAGGTATACTAGCTAATCTAATGATAAAGATGTGGAATTAAAAACTATTTAAGAAAATTAAAACAATTAAGCTAAACACACAAGGTATTACACAAGAGTGTAGCAGAATTCCCGGTGAAGGACTCTGAATTATCTCCTTAGGATTTCTCTAGGTTAAGAGTTGAAGTGCCGCTATGACTCTCTTGGTTGAATACAAGTGTGAGCACACAATCCCAAGTATATAACAATAGAGCACAAGATATATCAAGCATATAAAGATACAAGCAATGTAACCATGTAAGATATGTAAACACAAGTGAGAGAGAGAAAGAGAGCAATCGCAAATACGGGAGATTTGTTTCGAGGTTCGAGCACCCTTGCTCTACGTCCCCGCCTTCAACACTATGAAGGATTTTCACTAAAATCGATCCCACTGGATCACTCAGTGCTGCAACACATACGAGTTCACACTAGAACTCCAGACCCGCAAGTCCCTCTCTTGTTCCCACAAGAACAATACATGCAAGCACACTAGCTTGCCGAGGTCGCACCTCTACACTGAGCTCCCATAAGAACTTGAAACAACACGAACCCACAAGTTCGCCTCCTCAAATATAATGATGAACACTTGGTGATCTCTACACTTTGATCACCTAAAAACACTCTTTTCATATAGGAATGATATAGCAATGGAAAGCTCAAGTATGTGTGAGAAAAACTAGGATAGATTTTGTGGTGAAAAACTCAAGAAATCACTTTTTAAAACACTCTTGAAAACTCTCCTTTTTGAAAGTACACCTAGAGGGGGGTGAATAGGTGTACGGCTAATCTATGAACAATAATGAGAAAATTAAAAACTTAATGCAACACACTTAGTGTAACCAACGAGTGTAGCCGAATTCCCGGTGAAGGGCTCTAGACTAACTCCTCTTGATTCCTCTAAATAAGAGTTGAGGTGCTATATGAAGCTCTCGTGGTTAAACACAAGTGAGGTACACAAATAAACACAACCAAGCATATAAGAATGATATAACAATATGAATCAATGCAAGGTACAAAATAAGAGAGAGTTAGAGAAAGTGGATCAATCGCAAACACCGAGATATGTTTCGAGGTTCGAGCACACAGCTCTACGTCCCCGCCTTCACACAGAAGGATTTCCACTAATTGTCCATACAGGACTTCCCACACTGGGAACCTCCACTGAGAATTAGGGCAATACAATAACAGGGAGTACACAACTCCTCTCTTTACAAATTACAATCTCTACACTTAGAGGCTAAGCACAAAGCCACCACAATATCCACCTCACAAATGAGGGAAAGGCACAAAGCCAAACAAGGATCACCTCACACTTGAGGGATACAACCCAATTGCACAACCTCCTCTACACTTAGAGGGAAAGGCACAAAGCCAAGCAATGATAAGGGTTTACAACTTGGTGGTTTCTTTCAACTTCAAACCAATTTTCTCACAAAATAAAAATCCTATAAATAGGATAGCAAGATAAGCTCAAGTGTGAAAAACAAAGTGTTTTGAACAAAGAAAATCACTTGGGAAAATCTCCAAATAGATATAGAATTTTTAGACCAAAAACCAATTCCCAAAAGACTATTTTCTTTGAATTATCAAACACTTTAAAAATAAATGAAGATTGATCTTTTGAACCCAAAAACTCTTTTGAAAAACTTTCTCTTAAAACACTTGAAAAGATCTAAAATTTTGCTCTTGAAAACTTCTTGGAAACAACTCAAATGGGGGGATATTTATACCCCATTTGAAATCTGCCCGTTGGCAGCAGAAAAGGGCCAGATTGCCATTCCGGTCGACCGGTCGGTCTACCGGCCAACGGTCAAAAATCAACCGTTGAGCCCTCCAATCGACCGCCCGATCGACCGTGCCAGATCCAGAGAGCAATTGTTCTCTGACCGGTCAACCGCCCGGTCGACGGGGGCCAAGGCTTACGGTCGACTGTCCGGTCGACCGCCCCCACCCAAGAGTGGGGTGACTTCAGTCGGTCGACCGCATGGTCGACCGGCCAAGCCAACTTGGCCTTTGTGCACGTCTCGTGCACATCGGTCGACCGGTCCGGTCGACCGTTCCGGTCGACCGCCAAAGCCTGGCAACTGATTTTCAGAACTTAAAAACTTGTCTTTTTATTGTCAAATAAATCCCATAAAATCACATAAATTTCACAAAAATCAGTTCTTGTATTATCTTTAACATACAAACATGTGTGAGTAAAAATCAAACATGTTACAAACATTTTGAACCATTTTTGTGACATGAAAATTTTGCCTTAAACCAAATTTTGTATTTTTCAAAACTTAGATTTTTTAAATGGAAATCCAATTTTTCCAAAACACATATAAATACAAAAACATGATATTTAAACAACTTTGAAGCATATAGTATATGGATAGAATCCAATATACATGAAAGAGATTATATATCAATGATTTTGACATTAAATCCGAAAATAAGTTTTGTTTAAATACAAAACCCAAATACATGAACAGGTTATCAAAATAAGCTTTTCTAAGAATATGAAGCATACATGTATATAGATCAAATCTAATATACATTAAACCATGTAAAATTATTTTGATTCAATTCTATTCATGAAAACCAAGATTGGTTAAACCGAAAACCAAAAACCAATAAACATGAAATTTAAAACAAGTGTGTGTTGTGAACTTGAGCATATCACACTATCTAATCTTTACAATAGATCTAAACTAACTACTCTAAAAAAACTGAGGTCTTCTTGTAGAACGTCATCTCCAAGTCGACTCGATCCAAACGTGATCCACCGAGCTTGACTCCAAACGAGTGCTAGATATGAACTTTGATGCTCGGGCTTTTGAATCACCATGTGAAAGCTCCAAAACACCTTTGTTGAAGCTAATCACCTACTAATATCTTGGTTAAATATCTGAAACTAAATATCACAAGATTATTAGTAAACTATAACCACATGAGTTAATCATCATCAAACTAGAGGGAAGGCCTCTGGGCCAACACTTTTGATATGAAAGTATTAGCTCTAAAACAAATGGAGAAAATCTCTAAAAAAGATGGGAAACTAGCTTTGAAACTATCCAAAAATCTTGTGTAAAATAGTCCCAAGAGATGGCTTATTTATAACCTCTCAAAATATAGCCGTTGACAGCCAACTCAGCAGCAGAACCTGCTGTCGGTCGACCGGCCGATCGATCGGCCAACGGTCATATTTTGACCGTTACAGCCTGCCAGTCGACCGCCCAGTTGACCATGATTGGGCTTTGACCTATCGGTCGACCGCCTAGTCGATCGAGTCTAGATCTAGAGAGCACAGCTCTCTGAACGATCGACCGACCGATCGACTGGGGCCTTAGCGGTCGACCGACCCTCAAGCCAAACTGGTTGTGCACGTTTTGTGTACATCGATCGACCACCCGGTCGACCGACTTCTGCCACGATCGACCGGCCAGTCGACTGGCAGAAGGCCTGGTCAGACATTTTTGGGTATTAAAACTTGTTCTTTTTAACTTAAATAAAATCCCATAAAATCACATAAATTCTACAAAAATAAGTTCATTAACATACTTTGAAGTACAAATATGTGTGATCAAAAATCAACACATATTATAAACTTTTTGAACCATTTTTGTAATATAGAAATTTAGCCTTAAAGAAAAATCTATATTTTTCAAAATCCATCTTTAATTTGAAAAACGATTTTACAAAACTTCTTCAAATACAAAAACATGATATTTTAAACACTTTTGAAACTTAATGTGTATGGATATGATTCAATACACGTATGAGATGAAATATCTATGTTTTTAACAATAAGCTCTAAAATAAGTTTTGATAAATACAAAACTTAAACATATGATATTGAAACACAAAATAAGTTCTTCTAAACATTTAAATCTACAATGTGTATGGATGAAATCCAAAACACATATAAATTATATAAACTCATTTTGATGAAATCTAATCATGAAACACAAGGATGTATACTTGAAGCTCAAAAATCAAAACGATATTTTCTAAAATCAAAATTATTTTTTGAAAATCGGTATAGAATTTTGTGTGTGTGTGTGTGTATGAGCTTGAGAATTCCACAACTAATCTATCCTTTATATTTTATCTAAAAATAAATCTTAACACTTAAAAAACTAGACCAAGTCTTCTTGAAAATCTTCTCTCGAAAATCTTCTTCTCCTTCTTGACTTGGTCCAAACCGTGATCCAATGAGCTAGACTCCTCTTGAGTACTTGATGCAATCTTGATGCGCGAGCTCTTGAATCAACACATGCTAACTTCAAAACTTGACTTCGAATCTTTTGTTAAAGCTAAACACCGACTAAGATCTTGATCAAATATCTAAAACTATATAAACACAAGATCATTAGTACTATAACTACATGAGTTAATCATCATCAAAACTAGAGAGATTGGCCTTTGGGCCAACATTTATGAGGTGATGGCGGGAACGTAGAGTAAGTGGCTGGACCTTGAAACAAATCTCTCATGTTTGCGTACTCTCAACTCAACTCAACTCTTATATTGCATTGTTATTATTGCTCATTCATACATGCTTGATATTGTTTATGTGCTTATACTTATTTTGATCCAAGAGAGTTATTAAAGCACCACAACTCTTATAAAAGAGGAATCTTGAGGGAAAGTTCTAGAGCCCTTCACCGGAAATTCATCTTCACTCTTTGGTATCTATTTGTGTGCTAGATTTTTTTTGTTAGCCTAAATTTAACATTTGACTAGAACTTCACCTATTCACCCCTAGGTGATTTTCAGAATCTTTCTTTCTTTTTGGGATACTTGAAAGATATAAACAGATTTCTTTGATACTCCTATCTAGTTGGGTCCGAAAGGATTAGCCTTTAAGAACCCAAATCCATTTGGAATTTGATTTTCATTTGTTAACATAAATATAATTGCTAGAATTACAAATAACATTCATATAAAATGAAATATAAGCATTCTTTTCATGGGAATTTAAATCTTTAAGAACCCATATATATTTATATTTAGGCTTTCCTGAATTATTATGAATATTCTTATAAAACGAATTACTTCTAGCATATGAATGATATTTAATATTATTCTTGACATTAGAATTAGTAATATCTACCTTCTTCTAATGTTACCAAAGTCAATACCAAATCTATTATTAAAAACTTGTTAATATGATAATAGACTTTTTAGGCTTTCTTTTCCTCTGTTGAATTTAGTAACATTTTCCAAAATTTCTTTATCTTTGCCTTTAAAAGAAGATATATCTTTTTCTAAATCTGATATTCTAATATTCAAAGATGATGTTTGTAATTTGAGTAAAATATTTTCTTCAATCAATTTCTAATTTTCTTTCTCAAATCTTTGTTTTGAACATTCATCTTTTTGAATCCAAGGAATAATTCATTAAAAGTATCAACAATTCATCATTATTGAGAAATTCATATAGCTCATCTTCTCGGGCCATGAAGCACATGTTTGCTGATTCTGTGGCTTCTTCTCCATCTTAAGAGGAAGAGTCACTTTCATCCTATGTGGCCTGAAAAGCCTTCTTCTTCTTCTTGAATTAATTGAAGTTGACTTTAGGCTTCAGAAATGAGCAATCCTTCTTCATAAGACTTGATTTATTACACTTAAAATACAAAGAATTATCATTAGTTTCTTATTTTTCTTAAACTTACCTTGTCTTAAGAATTTTTTGAATTTTTTTGAGATCATTGCAATGTCATCTTCACTATCTGAATCTTCTGTATCCGATGATGCATTGAAATCAAGTACTTTCTTTTTTAGTTGTTCTACCTTCTTTCTTTCTTGAAGTTGTACTACATATGTATTAGATTTCCAACAAAATTCTCTAGAGTGAGTGTTGAGAGATCTTGGCTTTTTTAATGGCAGTGGTTTTCTTCTCCCAATCTAATGTGAGTGCTAGTAGTACTTTCCTCACATCTCCACTTAAGTATATTACTCTTTCAAGTGTCATTAGAGAGCTAGTGATGTCAGTGAATCTAGTGACCATTTTTGAGATCGTCTTATTTTCCTTCATTTGAAATAAGTCAAACATGTGCACAAGAACAGATATTTTAGTTTCTTTAACTTTATTTATGCCCCATGTGTTACATGTAATGTATGCCAAATTTGATAGATAAATGTGGATGTTGACACATGATTAAATTCATTCTTGTCCAATGCACAAAATAAAGCATTCATCGCCTTTGCATCTAGGTCGGCGGATTTTTTGATCATCTATTCATTGGTCATAATGAGTGCTTGGCTTCTCGTATGTTGCTTCAATAATGTTTCATAGTTCATAATTGATGGATTGCAAGTAAATCCCCATTATGTACTTTCAATAGTTGTAGTTGGAACCATCAAACAATGGTAGCCTCTGGGTGGTAATTAAGGTTCTACCTGCACACAAATACAGAATTTCAGAACTACAAAATAGAAGTGCAAGGCACTCAATTCTACCGCTATAGCAAGTGGCTCGTGATCCACAAGGAGGGACTAGCGATGGAAGATTGTTTAGCATGTTCTCTTTTAGGTTACAATTAATAGTTAAAATTCTTCTTTTAGTTCTTAAAAAGAAACAGAAAATAATTTAAAATCAAGTTAGGAAGAAAGTGTTAGAATGAGAAGGTGGAGAAAATAGAAAATGAATATATACAAAGAAATTGAAAAGATTGATAAATGAGTTGGGGAATTGTGGTGTTGGTGATTTAAACTAAAATAAAAAGAAAAGAAAGTTAAAACCTAAAAAACTTACCTCTTCGGCTCCTGCTTACCTTTGACCCGTATCGATGATGTACCTTTGTTTGAAGGCGAGCGAAGTATGACAAATAGAATCTTTCCCATTCCCGTATTACACTATGAAAAGAAGGGGCAAGCTATACTATCATAGAAATGGATATCCATCACCATAAGTGATTGTGATTTTACCTGCACACAAAAATACAGAATTTTAGAACTTTTAAATAGAGATGCGCAAGTGCTCAATTCTACCACGATAGCAAGTGGCTATGCGGGTCATGATCCACAAGGAGGGACTACCGATGGAAGCTTTTAGTAAGTTCTCTTTTATGCTACAAAGAATGGTTAAAGATCTTCTTTTAGTTCTTTAAAAGGAAAATGAAAAAGAGTTTTAGTTAGGTTAGGAAGAAAGTGATAGTTAGAGAAGGTAGAGAAAATAGAAGTGGATATGTACAAAGAAATGAAAAAGAGTGAAAGAAATTTGAAAGATTGTGGTGTTGGTAATTTACACTAAAATTAAAAGAAAAAAACCTAAAAGAAAAACTTACCTCCTTTGGTTGATGACTTACCTGGAACCCTTGCATGTTTTACCTTGCTTCGGAGGCGATCAACGCATAACCCATAAGTTCGAGCTCAGTCCCCATTCGCATTACATCATCAAGATGAAAAAGAATGAAATAATATGGAATCTTGAGGAGGACAACATCATCATGAAATATCGGTGGCACTCACACAAACATGGTTATACTGATACTTTTATATTCACTTGGATGCTCATCATAACCAAAAGAGGAAAAGTAAAAAGAAGAAGATGAAAACAAAAGTAAAGACGAACAATAAAAAATTACCTTTTATTGCTTGTAGAAACAATGGAAGAAAGGAGGAGGGTACATTGTGTCACTCTCAACATAAGCCTTTCTCTTACTTACATGAATCTCAGTCTAACCTATGCTTACAAAGAAATAAAAATTACACGAAAAGAAAATAAAAACCTACACTAAAAAGAATGAAAAACTGGCCTAAAATCTATCTCTGCTTGGCTGTCCCTTTTTTGCCTTTGAGATTGTAGGTATTTATAAGGAAAAATGCAGAGGGTAGAGGAGTATGAAGATAAGGTAAGCTGGCTATTTCTGAATTTGAATCCTCCCCTTATCTCCAAACTTGATTTAATATGGATATTCAGTTCTGATCTGCAACTTATTGGCATATCGATTGCTAAATATAACTTACTAAATGACAGAATTAGAAATAATGATCAACTTAAGAGTTGTAGCCCTTCAAGTTCTCTTTCTGGATCATCTTGAATCATCTGATTTAAGTTATGATTCAAATAGTAAAAGTATCCAGCTAGAATCTGAGTCCGTTGATCTTCTCTCTATCTGTTTATCCCTTTAGATTTTGACTCTGTATTTGACGTTATCCTCAGTTGATATTTAGCTTTAACTACTTGATTCATCAAAAACTGAACTTAACCAACTAGATTTGGGATCATCCTCCTCTAACCAAATAGATCTAGTTAAATCTGAATTTAATGATATTTATTTGATTTTATCCTCTTTCTCCCCATGATTATCTTCTGCAAAATAGACATTTAAGACAAGAAATTTAACAGATTTATTACATGATAAATGTGAATATGTAATAAAGAATAATGCAATAAATGTGTGCAATCACACCCCCAACACCTATCTTTTGCTCGTCCTCGAGCAAAACAATAAAACTAAACCAAAGATTATTAGACCACTTTCGCAAGTCACGCGATTGCACTGAGCTTGTGCAACAAGCCGTTAAACTTCTAGGTTACCCTTGGAGAATGAGTTTTGTCTCGTGAGGGTTTTTAGTGGATTGCACCTACAAAATCCATAAAGAAAGAGAAAAATGTTAGTATTTTGAAGACACATTTTGAAAGAAAAATATTTAAAATATTATTGTAAGAATTAAGTAATCTGTAAGTTTATAGGAAAACCAAAATTTTCATTCCAAAACTTAGTCTCTATTCAAAAATTTGTTATCAATCAAAGTAAGAAGTCAAATGTACTTCTCATCTAGTCAATTACGTTACCCTAAGTCATATGCACCTTGTGACCATGAAAATTTTGATTAAGGGTTCTTTAACTCTAACTCTTATGCCTTATTTATTTATTTGTTTATTTTTGGTGGTATTATTCCTTAGTTCTATTAGGCTTTCTAATCTGTCCATGTAACGAGTCTTTAATTGGTGACTCCAAACCAAACGGTCTTAGGGCACCGGGTAAGAAAACACCCTAAGGACTTAAGGATTCGAGCAAACAAGGCCACAAAACTAAGGATTTATTATATGAACCGTTTTTAGGCATAAATACTTATGCTTTATGAGGCACAAATACCCAGCTTAACCAGAGGATTTATATATATATATTTTTTTCTTTTTTTTCAAAATTATCTAATCATCTTTTGCATAAATACCAAGGCTTGTTTAGGTCAAAGCAGGTGCTAATCAATAATTAGATTTTGTTTATTTTTCATAGATATATATATATATTTTTTATATAAGGCATAAGAATCTTTGTTTTTGAACCCTAAGTGTGTAAGTGTATAAAGTGCGCATATTTCATCAAGGCAAAGATCAAGACTAAATTACTTTGACAATATCTTCCTAACTCTAAAAATCAAACAAATAATTTTATTTTGACCAAGTATAAGAAATCCTAATTATGATTCTCTTATTCCTTAAAATTGACTTTATTTCTTACAAAAAATATGTCAAAATATTGTTTCTATTTTCAAAAAGTTTGTTTTTAAAAGTAAAGAAAATGTTAATTTTTTTCTTTTTTAATAAAAAGGAAACCTAAGTTATGTTATACCCTCCCCCACACATATCTCATGCATTATCCTCAATGTATGAATTAATGCATAGATGCATGAAAAAGAAGAAAGGGAAGGAAAATATTACCTTAAGGTGGTGGTTCCGGTGGTGGTCTGATTGGTCCATGTAACCCAATCGAATTTTCGTGGAGTTCGGAGGAACCCACAAGAAACCGCTCTAATTTAACCCACTAAAATAATGTATATATAAATGATTTTATTATGAATTTTATCCCATCTAATTTTCAAATTTCACAAATAATTTAGGAGTCAATTTTATTAACACTCTTGTCCCAAAATGGAGTGAGAAAAGATGGAATGATTGACTTGGACTTAGGAAGTACGGGAACTAATACCGACTCAGGAAAGTGACTTAAGTCAAGTAAAGGTTCAGGAGTCGAGATTGGTTCAGGAAGTGGGTCTAAATCAAGAAGTCACATTCATTTCCCAACAACGGAATGTGACTTAACATTGTTGATTCAAGTTCAAGAATGACATTGTGGGAATCGAAACTGACTCTAAAATATTACTCAAGTTGGGTAACAAAACAGAGTCAATATTGATTCAGAAATTTGAACTGTATCACAAATTTGAGAATCTAGGTCACATTTCTCATTGAGTTTAATTTCATAAATGAGAGCTTGCCAATTTGTCAATGAGACTTTTAAAAGTATGAAATTGGTCAAGTTCAATATGATGATCATAAAAAGATGGGCGATTCAATTTCATGATGAATTGGCACAGGATCCAATGTTGACTTTGGTAAAAGATTGAAATCAGATGAAGACACCGGGGTCATTATTGAATCAGGAAGTAGAATTGAATCACCAAGTTAGGGTTCAGGATCATATTCATTCTCAAATTTAATTTCAGGAAAGGGATAACTTGCCAAACTATCATTGTCATTTTTAAAATTAGAGTTTGGGCAAGTTCAAATGGGTGTGCTGAAATGGAATCTTATTTTTCCAAAACAACATGATTCTTCAGGTCTAACAAAATGGTAGCGACATCAGAAATGGTCAAACGGTGAGTATGAAGAGTTTGGACCATTAGATCTATGTCGTGATTACGAACGATTTGAGCCTGAGTTATGGCTTCAAGCATCTTTTCATAGTCGATTGGTTCATCGTTTTCTTGTGATTAAACTTGAAAAGATGAAGTTTTGTTTTGAAATTTGTGGTGAAATCGTGAGTCCGTCAGATTTTGTGATTGTTGCTTGGACTGACGCATACTCATTTTCAAGATTGATGATTTTCTATTTTGAACTGGTGGAACTGAGTATAAATCTTGAAAATATTGTGGACAAGGTGGATAAGGAGGATAAGTTGGTTGAACATTAGACTCGGGGGAGGTGAATTCCCATTGACTCTGTGAAGAGTTAAAATTATTCTAAAAATTATGGTCATAAGATTGTGAGTATGGGTTATATTGATTCGGATAAGACCAATCCGGCACACTAGGTTGGTTAAAGTTATGATATGCCGGGTTCGTAATATCCAAAAAGAGATCGGGGTGTAATATGAATTACCATTAAAATTGGATAAATTATTGTTATAAGCCATATCACACAGGAAATGTCAAACACAAACAGAAAAACTAACAAAAAAGCAAACAAATAAAAATAATCTAACCTAAGTTAGGGTAAACCTTAGACCTAGACGACTCCTAACTAGTTAGACTGTCCACGTGGGGTATATTGCTGAATCTGACCACAAGTTAATCGGCCAGGTAGGGACAAGATTGGTGGGAGATATCCGCGCAAAAGCAACGGGCCTATTTAAGCCAAACCGCCAGCCTTCGAGGTTTCGCCCCTCAATTTCCAATCTTAGTCACCGATTTGGCAAGAGTCAGATTCAAATCAACTTCCCCCTTAGGTTAGTCTCCTATTTGAGTTCAAGATGTCACTGAGCCAACGTCTACTCAGTTTTAATTAGGCTTGGGTTAGTGAGTGAGGAGATTGTTTGTGGGCTAAGGGAGGGTAATGACTTCCCCACCTTATCTTGTTTATAGGACAAGCCCTTAAATCAATTTAGTACAGTGTACAAGTATATAGAAAAAAGTAACACTCAAGCAATATTTCACACAAGAATGAACCTTATAGTAAATGCTATGCACACATACCTTGGCTCTAGCACTTTTCAACAGTAAATAGAAAATGTAATGAAATAGACACGTGTCTAAATGCAAAGTCTAAATCATTTTTAGCGTTTACAAGCAACTTTTTATTGTTGTGTTAGAAATGTATATACAGTGAGTCAAATAAGAAAATAAATGCTATAGATATTAAAAAATACAATTCAGTCAACCTGCAGAAAATATAGGTTAGTAGTTCACTCAGAATTCCACAGGAATGTAACGAATCTGCGGGCTTCTGGACTCTGCTTTCTTGAGCAGAGTCTAGGGCCATTTATATGTCCACTGTAGCAAAAATTTCTTATTAAATCTGTACACCAAGAATAAAGAAAAAGATTAACCAAAAGTGTAAACTTAAAAAGAGAACAACTTACCGTCTCTCCCCGGCAACGGCGCCAAAATTTGACTGAATTGGACCTGCACACAAAAATACAGAACTTCAGAATATTAAAATAGAGATGTACAAGTGCTCAATTCTACCGCAATAGCAAGTGGCTAAGCGGGTCGTGATCCACAAGGAGGGACTACCGATGGAAGCTTTTTAATAAGTTCTCTTTTATGCTATAAAGAATGGTTAAAGATCTTCTTTTAGTTCTTTAAAAGGAAAATGAAAAAGAGTTATAGTTAAGTTAGGAAGAAAGTGATAGATAGAGAAGGTGGAGAAAATGAAAGTGGATATGTACAGAGAAATGAAAAAGAGTGAAAGAAATTTGAAAGATTGTGGTGTTGGTAATTTACACTAAAATTAAAAGAAAAGAAAACCTAAAAGAAAAACTTACCTCCTTTGGTTGATGACTCACCTGGAACAGTTACATGTTTTACCTTGCTTCGGAAGTGATCAATGCATAACTCATAAGATCGAGCTCAGTCCCCATTCGCATTACATCATTTAGTTGAACAAGAATGAAATGATACGGAATCTTGAGGAGGAGAATATCATCATGAAATATCGGTGGCACTCACACAAACATGGCTATACTGATGCTTCTAGATTCACTTGGATGCTCATTATAACCAAAAAGAAAAAGTAGAAAGAAGAAGAAAACAAAAGTAAAGACGAACATTAAAAAAATTACCTTTTATTGCTTGCAGAAATGATGGAAGAAAGGAGGGTACATCGGTGTCACTCTCAACATAAGCCTCTCTCTTACTTACATGAATCTCAGTCTAATCTATGCTTACAAAGAAATAAAAATTACATAAAAAGAAAATAAAAACCTACACTAAAAAGAATGAAAAACTGGCCTAAAATCTATCTCTGCTTGGTCTTCCCTTTTTTGCCTTTGAGATTGTAAGTATTTATAAGAGAAATGTAGAGCGTAGAGGAGTATGAAGATAAGGGAAGCTGGCTATTTCTGAAGTCCTCCCATTATCTCCAAACTTGATTTGATGTAGATATTCAGTTCTGATCTACAACTTATTGGTATATTGATTGCTAAATATAACTTATCAAACGATAGAACTTGAAAATATTATCAACTTAAGAGTTGTAGCCCTTCAAGTCCTCTTTCTAGATCATCTTGAATCATTAGATTTAAGTTCTGGTAGAGAAAGTTATGATTCAAATACTAAAATATATCCAGCCAGAATCTGAGTCAAAATTGCTTCATCTCATCCGTTGATCTTCTCTCTATCTGTTTATCCCTTTAGATTTGGACTCTGTATTTGACGTTATCCTCGATTGATCTTTAACTTTAACTACTTGATTCACCAAAAACTAAACTTAACCTACTAAATTTGAGATCATCCTCCTCTAACCAAATAGATCTAGTTAAATCTAAATTTAACTGATATTTATTTGATTTATCCTCTTTCTCCCCATGATTATCTTCTGCAAAATAGACATTTAAGATAAGAAATTTAGCAGATTTATTACATGATAAATGTGGATATATAATAAAGAATAATGCAATAAATATGTGCAATCACACCCCCACACCTATCTTTTACTCGTCCTCGAGCAAAATAACAAAACTAAACCAAAAATCACATTCGCAAGTCACGCGATTGCACTGAGTTTGTGCAACAAACCGTTAAACCTCTAGGTTACCCCTAGGGGATGAGTTTTGTCTCGTGAGGGCTTTCAGAGGATTGCACCGACAAAATTCATAAAGAAAGAAAAATTTTAGTATTTTGAAAACACATTTTGGAAGAAAAATATTTGAAATATTATTGTAAGTATTAAGTAATCTATAAGTTTATAGAAAAACCGAATTTTTCATTTCTAAACTTAGTCTTTATTCAAAATTTTGTTATCAATCAAAGAAAGGAGTCAAATTGTACTTCTCATCTAGTCTATTACTTTACCCTAAGTCATATACACCTTGTGACTGTGAAAATTTTGACTAAGGGTTCTTTAACTCTAACTCTTATGCCTTATTTATTTATTTATTTATTTTTGGTGATATTATTCCTTAGTTCTATTAGGCTTTCTAATCTGCCTATATAACGAGCCTTTAATCGGTGACTCTCAAACCAAACGGTCTTAGGGCACCGGGTGAGAAAATACCCCAAGGACTTAAGGACTCGAGCAAACAAGGCCATAAAACTAAGGATTTTATTATATGAACCGCTTTTAGGCGTGAATACGTATACTTTATGAGGCACAAATACCCAGCTTAATCAGAGGATTTATATTTTTTTCTTTTTCTTTTTTTTTCAAACTTATCTAATCATCTTTTGCATAAATACCAAGGCTTGTTTAGGCCAAAGCACCTAGCTAATCAATAAATAGATTTTGTTTATTTTTCATAGATATACAAATATATATATATTTTATATAAGGCATAAGAATCTTTGTTTTTGAATCCTAAGGGTGTAAGTGTATAAAATGCGCATAATTCATTAAGGCAAAGATCAAGATTAAATACTTTAACAATATCTTCCTAACTCTAAAAATCAAACAAATAATTTTATTTTGACCAAGTATAAGAAATCCTAATTATGATTCTCATATTCCTTAAAATTGACTTTATTTCTTACAAAAAGTATGTCACAATATTGTTTCTATTTTCAAAAAGTTTTTTTAAAAGTAAAGAAAATGTTATTTTTTTCTTTTTTTAATAAAAAGGAAAACCTAAGTTATGTTAGACCCTCCCCCACACCTATCTCATGCATTGTCCTCAATGTATAAATTAATGCATAGATGCATGAAAAAGAAGAAAGGGAAAGAAAATATTACCTTAAGATGGTGGTTCCGGTGGTGGTCTGATTGGTCCACGAAATGCGGCCCATTTCGTGGAGTTCGAAGGAACCCACCAGAAACCTCTCTAATTTAACCCACTAAAATAATGTATATATAAATGATCTTTATTATGAATTTTACCCATCTAATTTTCAAATTTCACAAATAATTTCGGAGTCAATTTTATCAACACTCTTGTCCCAAAATGGAGTGTGAAAAGATGAAATGATTGACTTGGACTTAGATAGTACGGGAACTAATACCGACTCAGGAAGTGACTTAAGTCAAGTAAAGGTTCAGGAGTCGAGATTGGTTCAGGAAGTGGGTCCAAATCAAGAAGTTACATTCATTTCCCAACAACGGAATATGACTTAACAATAGTGATTCAAGTTCAAGAATGACAGGTGTCGGAATCGAAACTGACTCTAAAATATTACTCAAGTTGGGTAACAAAACAGGAGTCAATATTGATTCAGGAATTTGAACTGGATCACAAATTTGAGAATCTAGGTCACATTTCTCATTGAGTTCAATTTCATAGAAATGAAAACTTGCCAATTTGTCAATGAGACTTTCAAAAGTATGAAATTGGTCAAGTTCAATATGATGATCATAAAAGATGGGCGATTCAATTTCATGATGAATTGGCACAGGATCCAATGTTGACTCGGGAAAAAGATTGAAATCAGGTGAAGACAACGGGGTCATTATTGAATCAGGAAGTAGAATTGAATCACCAAGTTGGGGTTCAGGATCATATTCATTCTCAAGTTCAATTTCAGGAAAGGGATAACTTACCAAACTATCAATGTCATTTTCAAAATTTAGAGTTTGGGCAAGTTCAAATGGGTGTGCTGAAATAGAATCTTGTTCTCCAAAATAACATGATTCTTCGGCTCTAACAGAATGGTTAGCGACATCAGAAATGGTCAAACGGTAAGAATGCAGAGTTTGGACCATTAGATCTATATCATGATTATGAGCGATTTGAGCCTGAGTCATGGCTTCAAGAATCTTTTCATAGTCAATTGGTTCATCGTTTTGTTGCGATTGGTCTTGAAAAGATGAAGTTTTAATTTGGAATTTGTGGTGAAATCGTGAGTCCGTCAGATTTTGTGATTGTTGCTTGGACTCACGCATACTCATTTCAAAGATTGATGATTTTCTATTTTGAACTGGTGGAACTGAGTATTAATCTTGAAAATATTGTGAACAAGGTGGATAAGGAAGACAAGTTGGTTGAACATTGGACTCGGGGGGTGAATCCCCATTGACTCTGTGAAGAGTTGAAATTATTCTGAAAATTATGGTCATAAAATTGGGGTATGGGTTATATTGATTCGGATAAAACCAATATGGCACACTAGGTTGGTTAAAGTTATGATATGCCGGGTTGGTAATATCCGAAAAAGAGGTTGGGGTGTAATATGGATTACCATTAAAATTGGATAAATTAATGTTATAAGCCATATCACACAGGAAATGTCAAACACAAACAAACAAAAACAAACAAAAAAGCAAACAAATAAAAAGAAAAAAATCTAACCTAAGTTAGGTTAAACCTTAGACCTGACGACTCCTAACTGGTTAGACTGTCCACGTGGGGTATATTGCTGAATCTGACCACAAGTTAATCGGTCAGGTAGGGGCAAGATTGGTTGGAGGTATCCGCACAAAAGCGACAGGCCTAATTAAGCCAAACCATCAGCCTTCGGGGTTTCGCCCCTCAATCTCCAACCTTAGTCACCATTTGGCAAGAGTCAGATTCAAATCAACTTCCCCCTTAGGTCAGTCTCCTATTTGAGTTCGAGATGTCCCTGGGCCAACGTCGACTCAGTTTTAATTAGGCTTCGGTTTGTGAGTGAGGAGATTGTTTGTGGACTAAGGGAGGGTAATGACTTCGCTACCTTATCTTATTTATAGGACAAGCCCTTAAATCAATTTAGTGCAGTGTACAAGTATATAGAAAAAAGTAACACTCAAACAATATTTCATACAAGAATGAACCTTATACTAAATGCTATGCATACAACCTTGGCTCCAGCACTCTTCAACAGTAAATAGAAAATGTAATGAAATGATACGAGCCTAAATGCAAAGTCTAAATTATTTTTATCATTTACAAGCAACTTTTTACTGTTGTGTTAGAAATATATATACAGTGAGTCAAATAAGGAAATAAATGCTACAGATATTAAGCTATACAATTCAACCAACCTGCAGAAAATACAGGTTAGTAGTTCACTCAGATTGCCACAGGAATGTAACAAATCTGAGGGCTTTTGGGCTTTGCTTTCTTGAGTATAGTCTAGGGCCATTTATATGTCCACTGCAGCAAAAATTTCTTGTTAAATCTGTACACCAAGAATAAAGAAAAAGATTAATCAAAAGTGTAAACTTAAAAAGAGAATAACTTATCGTCCCTCCTCGGCAACGGCACCAAAATTTGATTGAGTTGGACCTGCACACAAAAATACAGAATTTCAGAACTTTAAAATAGAGATGTGCAAGTGCTCAATTTTACAGTGATAGCAAGTGACTATCGGGTCGTGATCCACAAGGAGGGACTACCGATGGAAGCTTTTTGTAAGTTCTCTTTTATGCTACAAAGAATGGTTAAAGATCTTATTTTAGTTCTTTAAAAGGAAAATGAAAAAGAGTTTTAGTTAGGTTAGGAAGAAAGTGATAGATAGAGAAGAAGGATAAAATGAAAGTGGATATGTACAGAGAAATGAAAAAGAGTGAAAGAAATTTGAAGATTGTGGTGTTGGTAATTTACACTAAAATTAAAAGAAAAGAAAACCTAAAAGAAAAACTTACCTCCTTTGGTTGATGACTTACCTGGAATAGTTGCATGTTTTACCTTGCTTCGGAGGCGATCAACGCATAACTCATAAGATCAAGCTCAGTCCCCATTCACATTACATCATCAAGATGAACAAGAATGAAATGATACGGAATCTTGAGGAGGAGAATATCATCATGAAATATCGGTGGCACTCACACAAACATGTCATTACTTTATCCTTAGTCATATGCACCTTCGTAATCGTGAAATTTTGACTAAGGGTTTTTTAACTCTAATTTTTATGTCTTATTTATATTTATTTTTAGTGGTATTTATTCCTCAATTCCATTAGTCTTTCAAATTTGCCCATGTAACAGGCCTTTAGTCGGTGACACCCAAACTGGACAGTCTTAAGGCACCAGGTGAGAAAACACCCCTAAGGACTTAAACACTCGAGCAGACAAGGCCATGAAACTAAGAGTTTTTATTTATAAATGTACCCCTTTTAGGCGTGAATACTTATGCTTCATGAGGCACAAATACCCAGCTTAATCAGAGGATTTATATATATATATATTTTCAAACTTATCTAATTATCTTTTGCATAAATACCAAGACTTTCTTAGGCCAAAGCACATAGATAATAAATAATTAGATTTGTTTATTTTTCATAGATATATATATATATATTTTATAAGACATAAGAATCTTTATTTTTGAACCTTAAGTGTGTAAATGTATAAGGTGTGCGTATTTCTTTAAGGTAAAGATCAAGACTAAATTACTTTCACAAATTTTCTTCCTAACCTTAAAAATCAAACAAATAATCTTATTTTAATCAAGTATAAGAAATTCTAATTATAATTCTCTTATTCCTTAAAATTGACTTAATTTCTTACAAAAATATGTCAAAATATTGTTTCTATTTTCAAAAAGTTTTTAAAAGTAAAGAAAATGTTAATAATTTTTTTTTGAATAATATAAAGAAAACCTAAGTTATGTTAGAACCCTCCCCCACACCTATCCCATGCATTGTCCTCAATGTATGAATTAATGCATAGATGCATGAAAAAGAAGAAGGAGAAGGAAAATATTACCTTAAGATGGTGTTCTGGTGGTGGTCTGATTGGGTCAAGCGTTGCTACCCAATCAAGACAATATGGTGGTTCACGGAATCCACCTTTATTGACCTCTTTTCTATTTACATATTTAGATTCCCCAATATGAATAGGATCATGAAAGTTCCTATCGTGAAACTTACTCCCTTTACATGATCAGTCCTAAAAAATCATCACGGAGTCATCATGGTCTATACCTATGTCCAACAAAAGAATGTGACTAGGTGGAATGGTTGACTTGGACTCAAGAATGATAGGTTCAGGAACCAATACAAACTTGGGAAAATCAACTTTGGGTTCGAGAGTTAGTTTTAGTTCAAGCGTTGAGTCCAAGTCCAAGAATTAATAGTCACATTCTTTTCCCATCAATGGAATGTGATTATCTAAAATTGGTGATTCAGTTTCTAAATTTATGGGTACGGGAATAAATATTGGCTCAGAAAATTGATCCAATTGGGTAAGAATACCGGAGTCAACATAGATTCGAAGATGGAAACTGAATCACAAAGTTGGGGATCAGGTTCACATTCATGATCAAGTTCAATCTCATTAAAATGAAACTTGCCAATTCGTCAATGGGCTGATATTGGTCAAGTTCAAGTCTTTGTAGTGAAACTGAATCTTGGGCAGAGTTTTAAGATACCATGATTCTTGACTTTCACCAATATGAATAGAAGTATTGGGAATAGTCAAGATTGATTAGGGAGAGTTTCCTTATTCCTACGCATGTTCTCCAATCTACTAATTCTTGCTTTTATCATATCGAGTGGATCATTTTGGCATTGAATCATAGTTTCCATACTCTTTTCTAAGTTGGCATGTTCTCCTTGAAAAATAGAGTAAGGATCTGTGACTTGAAAATTTTGACGGGATTTTGAGTCTTCTAAATTTTGAATTCATCACTCAAGCTCATCTAAGCCTTCCATCCTCTTTTCCCAGCTAATTGATTCTTCTAATGGTTGTTCGGGAGAAGGAGTATATGAAGCTGGATGTTGGTAGGGTAGTTGACAATATGACTCTGGGGACTTGTATCCCCATTGACTCTGTGAAGAGTAGTGATGATTATTTCAGTCATGTTCATAGTATTGGGACTGGGGCATGTAATGATTTGGATAAGACCAATCTGGCATACTAGGTTGGTTAAAATTATGATATGCTGGTTGGTAATATCCGAAAAAGAGGTCAGCGTGTACATGGATTACCATTAAAATTGGAAAAAATGTTGTTATAAGCCATATCACAATAGAAATGTCAAACACAAACAAAGAAAAACAAATCAATAAGCAAACAAATAAAAAGAAAATAAAAGAAAATCTAGCCTAAGTTAAGATAAACCTTAGACCTAGATGACTCCTAACTGGTTAGACTGTCTACAGGGGGGTATATTGCTGAATCTGACCACAAGTTAATCGGCCAGGTAGGGGCAAGATTGGTGGCAGGTATCCGTGCTTAAACCAATGGGCCTAATTATATCAAACCACCAGCCTTCAGGGTTTCGCCCATCAATCCCCAACCATAGACACCGATTTGGCAAGAGTCAAATTCAAATCAACTTCCCCCTTAGGTCAGTCTCCTATTTGAGACTGAGATGTCCCTAGGGCCAACGTCTACTCAATTTTAGTTAGGCTTGGGTTAGTGAGTGAGGAGATTGTTTGTGAGTTAAGGGAGGGTAATGACTTCCCTACCTTATCTTATTTATTGGACAAGCCCTTACATTAATTTAGTGCAATGTATGCAAGATATAGAAAAGTAACACTCAAGCAATATTTCATACAAGAATGAACTTTATACTAAATATTATGCACACATATCTTGCTCTAGCACTCTTCAACAGTAAATAAAAAATGTAACGAAATAGACACGAGCCTAAATGCAAAGTCTAAATCATTTTTAGCATTTACAATCAATCTTTTACTGTTGTTGTTAGAAGTGTATGTACAGTGAGTCAAACAAGGAAATAAATAGTTATAGATATTAAACTTTGTAATTCAGCCAACCTGTAGAAAATATAGGTTAGTAGTTCACTCAGATTGTCATAGGAATGTAGCAAATCTGAGAGCTTCTGGACTCTGCTTTCTAGAACAGAGTCCAGGGCCACTTATATGTCCACTGCAGCAAAAAATTCCTTTTTGTCAAACCTGTACACCAAGAACAAAGAATAAAGTCAACCAAAAATATAAATCTAAAAAGAGAATAACTTACCGTTCCTCCCTGGCAACAGCGCCAAAATTTGATTGAGGTTCTACCTGCACACAAATACAAAATTGCAGAGCTACAAAATAGAAGTGCAACGTACTCTTCTACCGCTATAGTAAGTGGTTATGCGGGTCGTGATCCACAAGGAGGGACTAGCGATGGAAGCTTGTTTAGCAAGTTCTCTTTTAGATTACATTTAATGGTTAAAATTCTTCTTTTAGTTCTTAAAATAAAGGGAAAAAATTTACAATCAAGTTAGGAAGAAAGTGTTAGAATGAAAAGGTGGAGAAAATAGAAAATGAATATATACAAAGAAATTGAAAAGATTGATAAATGAGTTGGGGAATTGTGGTGTTGGTGATCTAAACTAAAATTAAAAGAAAAGAAAGTTAAAACCTAAAAAACTTACTTACCTCTTCGGCGCCTGCTTACCTTTGACCTGTATCAATGATGTACCTTTGTTTGAAGGCGAGCGAAGTATGACAAATAGGATCTTTCCCATTCCCATATTACATTATGAAATGAAGAGGCATGCTACACTACCATAAAAATGGATATCTATCACCATAAGCCATCAACGGCACTTGCAAAGGCAAGGCAACTTCGAGCCTATTGGTTTCATTTGGATCCACAAACACAGAAGAGGGAAGTAAACGAAAACAAGAGTAAAGATAAAAAAAGAAACTTTGATTTGATTCAAATGACAATGGAAGAAAAGATCACTTACAGCGATGTCACCTTCAGTACAAGCTTGCTC
Source organism: Agave tequilana (assembly GCA_038442645.1). NCBI lineage: Eukaryota > Viridiplantae > Streptophyta > Magnoliopsida > Asparagales > Asparagaceae > Agave > Agave tequilana. The sequence continues at coordinate 681,328 of JAVJIF010030546.1, forward strand.
TCATCCTCCATGAAAGTCTCCTCTCCACTCAGTTACATAAAGAAAATAAAAATTACATGAAGGAAAATTAAAAAAAAAAACCTAAGTTACAAACTACAAATTAGCCTAAATTCTACTCTCTGCTTGGTTGTTCCCCTTTACTTTTGAGATTGCAGGTATTTATAAGAGAAATACAGAGGTTAGAGAAGTATGAAGATAGGGGAAGTTGGATATTTCTGAATTTGAATCCTCCCCTTATCTCCAAACTTGATTTGATGTAGATATTCAGTTCTGATCTGCAGCTTGTTAGCGTGTTGATTGCTGAATATAACTAATCAAATGATAGAATTAGAAATAGTGATCAACTTAAGATTGTAGCCTTTTAAGTCTTCTTTCTGGATCATCTTGAATCATTGATTTGAATTTCGGTAGCGAAAGTTATGATTCAAATACTAAAATGTATCCAGTCAGAATCTGAGTCAAATTTGCTTCATCTCATCCGTTGACCTTCTCTCTATCCATTTATCCCTTTGGATTTGGACTCTGTATTTGACGTTATCCTCGGTTGATCTTTAGATTTAACCTCTTGATTTACCAAAAATTGATAACCAATTAGATTTGGGATCATCCTCCTTTAATCAAATAGATCTAGTTAAATCTGAATTTAACTGATATTGATTTGATTGTATCCTCTTTCTCTCCATGATTATCTTCTGCAAAATAGACATTTAAGATAAAGAAATTAGCAGATTTATTATATGATAAATGTGAAAATGTAATAAAGAATAATGCAATAAATGTGTGCAATCGGTGGAGTATCGTTCTTTAAACTGTGAAGATAGAAAATCTATTGCCATTTCTCAACCTCACTTTGATACCAAATGTAGAATCTGAATATGGCAAAATTTACACTAGAGGGAGGATGAATAGTATTAAAAATCTTACCAAGAAATGTAAATAACTTGAAAAGAAGATAAGTATAACACAGTAAAAAAACATAACCAGTCAATCGCAAACACAAAGATTTACCCTAGTTCGGTCCTCCTAACCTACATCCAGTCCCCAAGCCAAACTTGGTTGAGATTTTTCACTATTTTGGATTTTAAAAATCACAAAATCAAACCTGTATACAAAATTGACAAGTCCCTATGTCAATTTGTACAGCACCTCTCAAAACCAGAGAGATACTTTCCTTGAAATGTAATATGACGATCTTATAAGCCTTGATGTGATTATGAATGTGTATCTAACTGTGGCTTATAGATTTTCTCATAGAATTCTTTTATCTAATTACTTGATTGACGAGCAAGACAAGAGAAGAGGGACTATTTGTGTTCTTGACAGAATTTCAGAGTTTTGAGTCAAGAAATAGTGAGTTGATTGTGTGTCCAAGTGAGAGGAGTGCCCACAATTTGTAGCTAGAATTATGACTATTGGACAGTTATTTAGTTTTCAAATTTTAGAAAATTAGCAGTTAAAATAGTTAAAATGTTCAAATATTCAAATTGTACAAAATTGCTAGATTAGTCGACTAGGGGATGAGATAAGTCGGCTGATCTGTGTTCTCAAAACAAAGATTTAGTCTCTGTAAAGTCCATTAGTCGACTAGACTAAAAACACAAGTTTCTGTTAAAGCCTATTAGTCAACTATACTAAGATACTAGTCGACTAGTCTAATATCAAAGTCTATGTTAAGGAGTATACTTGTCGACTGGTCTGAGTTTACAGAACCAAGTATCAGAGGATCTAAGTTTATTAGTGTTGACACTTCCAAAAGACAAAATCTTAGATAGCTCTTCAACTGGCCCGTGCAACATCTAGCTTATCAACACTCCAAAAGAAAGGTCCCAGACAGTTGAACAAACAGTTCAGATTCAACCAGACTGATTAACTTGAGCCAAACTGGTTAGCTTCGCGCGGACGCTTGGAGCACTAGCCTCGTAGTGGGCTAACTTTGCTGGGAGCGTTAGCCCCACAGTCCCCTCAAATCTACTGCTAAGATGTTAGTCATCTACTTTGACCAAGAGAAGTTTGAGCAACATCTCTCCATGGGCAACACAAGCCCTTTATGCGTGCGCAAGCACATAAATCTTTTCATACCCAAAGCTTCTTTGGCTAATTCTAAGAAGCAAGTCTCTGTTGAGATTAGTAAGGCTCTCTGTGAGTCTATTGCAGCCTCTAGTGAGGCTAAACAAGCTCCACACAAGCTTATTTCAGTTTGTAGCGAGGCCAAAATGGCTCTGCACGAAGCCCATCACAGCCTCACGTGAGGCCAAAGAAGTTCCTCTTCTCTTAGCTTCTAGCAAAGCTGCTCTAGCAACCCATGGTCGTGAGGTTATGCTGCTTGGGGTAGCTCTCAACAGAGGTAAGGCAAAAGCTCACTTTTCCAGTGAGGCTAAAGCCAAAGCACCCTTCAGTGGTGCTTCTGCTAGTGAAGCTAGCGTTATGCAACCGTTCAGCATAGCTCAACTAGCTTCGCTCAAAGCACCAGAGAGTGGCGCTAAATTAGCTTCCAACAGCGAAGGTAATGCATCACATGCATTCAGCAGAGCTAATAGAGCACTGCTTAGCAGCGCTAAGAAAGCTTCGCTTAGAGAGGCTATAGTGCAGGGCGAAGCTAATTCACTTTCACCAATGGCTAAGAAAACAACCTTAAAAAAGGCTAAGCCAATGGCTTTCCAACGCAAGGGGGTTACTCTCCAGACTCCTCGAGTCTCTGTTTTAGACTAGTTACTCTCCATATCACATTTCTTCATCCCAGTGCGAACAAGCAGGATGTCAACTGATGACAGTACACTCTGTCAATTGTTGCCTGGGATAATCCCTACAACATCTCCTCAAAACCAATAATCAGTCTTCGATCGATTATCTGCTCAATCTTCTAAGAGATCCAAGTCTCAGAAGAAGAAAGTTTTGAAGGTGCCAGACCTTCCAGCGGCCTCTGTCAATATGACCGACAGAGGGAATGACTGGCAACAGTCTCAAAGAAGAAGACAGAGAGTTAATCCTCTTTCTTACAGTTCTCTGGATTCTGACTATAGCATTGGCTTAGGTCAGATTTTGGTTGAACAAGAAGGCGCCTTCCAAGGCACTCGCTCTAGGTAGCAATACCCTTGAATTATGATTAGTCCTCTTCATCGAGAGGTGTTATATCACCAGAACCATTGAGAAACTTGTTCCAATGGTCAGATGATAAGGAGGAAGTTAGTGGCCATTTTTTTTCAACACCATCAGCTCTATTTAGACAGGGTTTGTAATAGCCAACATGGCTAATAACAATAACGATGACGATCTACGTCGCCACATGGAAGCACAGGAGCAGACTTCTAGGACTCAACAAGAAGCTTTAGACAACATCTAATATATGTTGTCTAAGATCCTGAAAAATTAAAACAATGAGGAAAACTCTGACAACCACGATCGAAAGGAGAAAACCTCAACTAAGAAACTCTGGAGAATGAGCATTCGAAGGAGTCTTCCTCAATCGATGTCAAAGTCATAAAAGACATCCAAGCTTAAATAGCATCCTTAGCTTAATGGTATGAGCTGAAGAAAGTAGGGATGACCCTTTCTTACCTGATGGAGTGGAATTTGGTCTCGTATCCGCTGAAGTTCAAGCGACGTACATTGTATTCATACAATAGCAAGAGCTCGCTGAACCAGTACATTTATTACTTCTGGTCTCAAACCGGCAATGTGATAGACATCATAGCTAGATTGTTCATCTGCACCCTCAAAGGGGAGTCTTTGACTGGTTGAAGAGTCTTCCTAATTGCTCCATTAATTCTTGGGTTGACTTGAAAATCCAGTTCCTCTCCTGATTCTATGAAGATGATACCTAGGTGATCATGAACAAACTCCTCTCAATAATCTAAAGGGAGGAGAATCTCTAAGGGATTACATAGAATGATTCTACAACCTTTCTCTTTTGTACCCTGTAGGCATGCCTTTGCCCATGTTGCTTTAAATATGTAGGCACAACTTTCTAAACAAAATGAAAGTTCGCATGGGAGCCGTTAAGGCCCACACATGGAAAGAGCTTGTTGAACAGGCTGAAATAGCTGAGAAATTGGCTAAAAAGTTTGAAGCCTTCTGTTTCTAAGAACAGATCAGTAGTCAAAAACAAAGGACGTGATATAGCTCAGCCTTCCCAATACAAATGGAAAGAAACGATGGCTGTAGAGCTGTTCGGGAAAGCTCCGCCGAAGCCAAAAATGAGTAACTCTAACAATAATCTAGAGTCCGAGTTTGCTCAGAAACATTACTCCTTCAAGGATGAGTAGGTGGTGACAATCTTTCACTTGCTCAATAAGGGTAACAAGCTAATGCTACCAGAGGTTTGGTGCGCCGATGAAGTTGAACGTACAAATGATCTCAACTACTGCCTCTTCCATAGAATGGTCACCATCCTACCAGTAGGTGCTTTGTCCTTTAGGACATCCAAGTGCTGGTTGAAGCCAGTGTTCTGACTTTGAAATCAAAACAAAAGAAAGTTGCCACTAACATGGTGACCCTCAATTTTGGGAATTTTCCAAAGGTGACTGTCCAATATGGACTAACCCCTATCTCGAAAGGAAAATGGAAGTCACCAAATCACTGATTGAAAGTAGGAGGCCAAGGGTCTCATCCTGTTGACAACTAAATCTGGGAAAATTATGTGGGTGCACTCAGATATTGTCAATGATGAACAATGGGAGTCAAGCTAGCCCAAGCTCAAGGGCAAATCTTGCAATGTCATCTCCCTTTCACAGGAAGATGACAATGCAACGGTAGCTTCTCTAGTAGTGCTAAAGAAGAGAAGTTTGCCTTAGGAGCACAACCCACTACCTCACAACCAGTAGGCACTCGGTCAGGCAGACAGCACTTACGACAGTATGATCAGACACATGACGAAACACAACAGTCAATAATGTCGGGAGCTACTGTACTTGTCCAGGCTTCGGCACCTACATTGCCACTAGACAAAAAGAAGCAAAAGAAAGTTTAGTTTGACAAATTCTTGAAGAAGAACCCTTTTCAAGGACTCAACACTCCTTTTTGCTTTGATATATTGGCACAACTAGCCAATATTCTAGCTCATATCACTCTGAACTAGCTACTTTGCCTCTCAAAGGAAATGAGGGAGGCACTTAGAGAGGCACTTGCTTATTCAGAATCTTTTCTGACACAAGTGACCTCAATCCCTACTGACAACAATAGGACTCCATGTCCCCGTTATCATTTGACATTGCAGCAGGTGTCGAGTATCACTTTTACTCATCAGGACATGCTCCTTAAGGATAATCTACATAGTAGACCCCTGTATTATGCAGGTATATCAGATCTGCTTGGGTCGAGAGAATTCAAGTCGACTCGGGATCATCTTTAAGCATTATCCCCAAGAGACTGCTCCACTTTCTCGGCATTCCCCCTGAGTAAATTGTCAACAATGACTATTACCATCTATGGCTTCAACACCAAAAGTAGTCACCCTCTAGGAAAGATCCATCTTTGATGCCAAGTTGGAGACTTTGAAGACAGAGGTGACATGTTATGTAATTGATACAGACACGTCCTACAACTTACTGCTCGGGCGACCTTGGATCCATGCCAACTAGATCATCCACTCTACACCAGTATGTTGATGACAAGGCAACTATAAAATTGGTGTTCGCCAAAATACAACCATTCAAGGGAGTGGAGAACTACTTTACTGATTCTCTCCTCTACCAAGAGACTGGTAAAATAGTGAAAGAACTGTTGCCAGACGACATCGATAGCGGCAAGGAGGTGAACTCTGAATCGAAGAGGACCCAATAGCTACATTTGCCATAGAACCAATTGTAGCATATTTAGATGATTCTGATTGTAATAATTCTGTCGAAAATGACAGTGAATGGGTAGTCAATGAAAATCACGCTTTTGATTATTCTTTGTATTTTGTCGATGTACCTGATCCTGTCAACACGAGTTCCTTATACATGCCCCTGCCTATGTCAACAACATGCATGCACATAGAAAATAATAACGATGAATCTGTCTTCATTGTTCCATCTTCCAAGAAGGACCAATTACCAATTGTGTTCGGCAGAGAATACCCAAAGACTATTACATCCAAAAACTCTGAAGAAGATATAGAATCCCCACAATTCTTTTATTATGCACAGTCGGCGCACCGTATGATAAAGGAGATGGGATACGACTTACATCATGGAGAAGGCTTGAATTTTGAAAAGGGATGATGCATTCCTTTGCAGCCCTTTGTGCCAAAAGGGAAACCACCCATTGCTATGATCAGATAGCCGGGGGTTGGGATACATCACTCCATCCACCCAGTCTGAATCAAAGACTAAAGAGTCTTTACCCTCACATTCTTCAGATTTATCAAGCTGGAATATGATGTTAGTGTGGGCGTTGTCTTCATAAATCTATTCGCAAACATGACATCAATTAGTCAGGTGGAGCTAGATGAAGACATTAAGTCATTTGACACTAATCCATAGGCTCAACAACTTGATCTCTAATGAAAAAAGTGTTTCGAGCAACGCAAACCTCCCACTGAAGATAAGATAGTCCAAATCGATGTAGGTGACCAAGCTAATCCATAGCTCATCTCCATAAGCGAGAGCTTATTATCAACAAAAAAATGAGACCTTATATCTTTTATATGAGAATATATAGATGTCTTCATATGCAGTTATGAAGGCATGCCTGGCCTCGAGCCTCAGTTGGCCATGAATCATCTCAACATCAAATCGAATGCCAAGCCTGCTAAGCAGCACCAATGACGGTTTCACCCCGATATTATGGAGGCGATCAAAACCAAAGTTAACAAACTCATCCAATGTGGCTTCATTTGAGAAGAACAACACCCAGACTGAATCACTAATGTTGTGCCCGTACTTAAGAAGAATGAGAATATCAAGGTCTGTATTGACTTCCGTGATCTTAACACGGCCTGTCCTTAAAGATGAATTTTTTTTGCCCATCACTGACTTTATGATTGACAACACATGCAGCTTTGAAAGGATATTCTTCATGGATGGCTTTTAAAGGTACAATCAGATCAAAATGTACCTGGATGACAAAAAGAATATGTCATTCTGAACATCATTAGGGGTGTACTGCTACATGGTAAGGCCGTTTGGTTTGAAAACTTTTAACTTACCAACATTCGATGAGCATAATTTTCTGTGATCACTTACGAAAAATGGTGGAATGCTATATTGGCGACATCGCAGCCAAAAGTCACAATAAAGATAACCACCTTCATGACCTAAGAACAGTGTTTGACATCATGCGGGTTCATCAGCTGAAAATAAACTCAACAAAGTCATTCTTGGGAGTGTCAGCGGTAATTCATTGGATTCATCATCACATCCAAGGGAATTCACCTTGACCCTAAAAAGATCAATGCCATCCAAAGTATGCAACCTTCAAAGACTCTTAGGAAGCTTATAAGGCAGGCTTGCCTATATCCGAAGATTCATCGTAAATCTCTCGGATCAATGTCAACTTTTCACAAGGTTAACGAAGAAAGGTGTTTCCCTCATTTGAGATGATACTTGTGAAAAGGTGATTGAACTTTTTCCTGCTTACAAAATATAAAATATTAGATCTGAGAATTAAAGGTGTGCAAGTGCTCAATTCGAATCCGCGGTAGCAATGGCTATGCGGGTCGTGATCCTCAGGGAGGGACTAGCGATGGAAGCGTTTGTAAGATTCTCTAAAATTTTTATTTATTTTATTAGTTATGATGGTATTTACAAGGAAGTGTGGTGAAAAGAATTTGAGAGAGATAGAGATAGAAATCTAAACTAAAGAAAGAAAGAAAGAAAGAAACACATACCTCTTCAGTCTGCTTACCTTTTGAACCATTGCGATGATTTACCTTTTCTTGGAAGGCGTACAAGCATGGCGTATAGGATCGTCCGCCTTCTTAATCTACACTATGAAATAAAAGATAACTATGAAGACCTGTTCATCGCCATAGGCCATCAAGGGCTCTTCTTCGGCTAAGTAGTCTCGAAGCAGTTGGTTCTCATGGTGGGCAAGACATTAGAGAGAAAATAGAAGAAAGCAAATACTGAGATACACAAGATTAAACAAGAACAAAAAACAAAAATAATAAAAGAACAAAAACAAACCTCGATTCGATTATTAAACAATGGTGGAAAAATAAAACTTACACCGACTGTCACCATCAGTACAAGTAGATCCCTTCCTCCATGAGAACATCATCTCCTCTCAGTTTTTACAAAAGGAAAAAAATAAAAATTACAATGGAGGAAAGAAAATCTAAACTACAAGAAGAAAACCTAAACCCTAGATTTGGCCCTCTGGCTCTGCCTCTGGACGCTCCTTCTCTGTTACTCTGCAGGGGTATTTATAGGAGATATAGGAAGTAGAGTCCCAGTACAACTCCTCAACGAAAACGCATCGCCAACCGCCTCAGGATTGCCGCGGAAACGGGAAATTTGCCGCGGAAACGCGGCACTTTTGTAGCCAAATGCCACGCGCTTTCTTGCGTGGCATCTTCTGGTCCGTCCATCTAGGTTTATCCTTCTAGAAATTGTATCCTGACTCTTCATCTTGAGATTTCGGGATAACTTAGAAATCAAGTTACCTAGATCTCAAATATCCCAAATCTTTTATCCACGAATTTTCTTATCTTTGCACTCTCTTCTTTGGCTTTTATCCTCATCCTGCAAGTGTTTAGGGTTGGATAGAAGTCTATCCTTCCCTCTTCTTTGATATTTGCAACTTTAGCCCTTGTGTATTTGCAATTTTAACAATTAATATTTGCACTTTTGCACTTGGGCTTGAATATGGGCTTTTGGGCTTCTTTTAGGCTTTATTTATTATTAAAATAAGAACTCAAGGCCTGCACACATTAAATCATAAAATATTAGTAAATGTGCAGAATTATATGAATAAATATGAAAATGTGATGGTAAATGTCATGATAAAAATGCACTTTTCACTACCAATCACACCCCCACACTTATCTTTTTGCTCGTCCTCGAGTAAAAATCAAAGAAAAAGAAAAGAAAAATTAATCTAACCTAACTCACTTTCGTAGGAATCACGGTTGCACTTAGCATGTGCAACAAGTCGTTAAACCCCTAGGTTACCCTAAAGGACGAGTGTTGTCTCGTGAGGGTTTTCAGCGGATTACACCCACAAAATCCATAAAAAGGAAAATATTAGAAATACTTTTGAAAAGACTAAGTAATCTATAAGTTTTTAGGATCCTCATTTTTATTCATTCTTAGACTTAGTCTTTATAAAGTAAATTGTTTTCATTTTTAAGTAAGGGTCAAAATTGGATTTGTGTATAGTCTTTTTCGTTACCAAAAATCATATGCATCCTTATGAATTTTTACTAGGAATTCCTTAACTTGGACTTTCATGCCTCTTTATTTGTTTAATTTTTTTTTTATTGCATCTAATTTTCTTTCGTATAAGCATTAAGGCTTCTTGAGGCCCTAATACCTAACTAATTGATTATTAGATGTGTTAATAAAATTTTTTTTTTTAGCTTGTATAACTCATCTAATTTTCTTTTGTGTAAGTATCAAGTCTTCTTGAGGCCCTCATACCTAACTAATTGACTATTAGATGTGTTAATACATATATCATATTTCTTAGTTTTATTAGGCTTTCTAATCCACCCATGTAGCGAACTTAAAGTCGTTGACTCCCAAACCGGTTGGCTTTAGGGCACCAGGTGAGAAAACACCCCGCGGACTCAAATTCGAGTGAACTAGGCCCCAAAACTAAGGACTTTATTTTATTTACTCACCTTTAGGCATGAATACTTATGCTTCTTGAGGCACATGTATCCAGCTTAATTAGTGATTTTCTTTTTTTTTTTAAGGCACAGAGTCTTTATTTTAGAATCCTAGATATGCATTAGGTATGCACATTTCATTAAGGTAAAAATTAAGACTAACTACTTATTCAATTTTTCCTCCTATACCTAAAAATTCAACAATTTATTTATTTTGACCAAGTTTTTAGAAATCCTAATCATGATTTTCCTAATTCTTAAGATTAACTTAGATTTCTTTCAAAAGATAAGTCAAAATATTGTCCTTTTTATAATTTTTTTTTTTTAGATTTTTTTTTTTTAGCAAATTTTTGTTAGTTTCTAACTATGTTAGTATGTTAGTAAAGCCTACCCCCACACTTATCTCATGCATTGTCCTCAATGTTTGAATGAATGCATATATGCATGAAAAAGAATAAGGGAAGGCAGAAGTTACCTTAAGGTGGTGGTTCCGGTGGTGGTCTAATTGGGTCAAGCGTTGCTACCCAATCAAGATAACATAATACTTCATGGAGGAACCCACCAAAAATTTTTCTTGTATAACCCACAAAAATGTATGTGTGATCATTTTTTAAAATTTCCACCCCATCAAATTTCCAAATTTCATAATAAATTTCAGAGTTAATTGTGTCAACCTCCTTGTCCCAAAATGGAGTATGGAAAGATGGAATTATTGACTTGGACATTATAGGTGCGGGAACGAATACCGACTCAGGGAAGAAGTTCAAATCAAGTAAGGGCTCAGGAGTCGGGCTAAGTTCAGGAAGTGGGTCCAAATCAATAAGTTTAAGCTCAAGTCCACAATCATCTTCCCACAATGGAATGTGACTCAATGTTGGTGATTCAAGTTCAGCAATGAGAGGTGTGGGAATCAAAACTGACTCTAAAATATTACCTAATTCAGGTAACAGAACTGGAGTCAATAATGATTCGGGAATTTTAACTTGATCACAGATTTAAGAATCTAGGTCACATATCTCATTGGGTTCAATGTAATAAAAAGAACTTGCCAATTTATCCATAGGATTGTTTTGATTGCACAATTGGTCAAGTTCAATATGATCATCAAAAATGGGTGACTCAATTTCATGATGAATTGGAACAGGATCCAATGTTGACTCGGGAAAAGTGAAATCAGGTGGAGACACCGGAGTCATTATTGAATCAGGAAGTAAAATTGAATCATCAGGTGGGAGATCATGATCATATTCATGCTCAAGTTCTATTTCAGGAAAGGAAAAACTTGCCAAGTTATCAAAATTTGATGTTTCGGCAAGTTCACATGGTGGCACTGAATTAGAATCTTGTTGTCCAAAGCAACTTGGTTCGTCGGCTCTACGAGAGTGGTCAATGATATTGGAAATGGCCGAACTGTGAGAACGTAAAGATTGAACCATCAGATCTATGTCACGATCACGGGCTAATCTAGCCTGAGTCATGGCTGCAAGCATCCTTTCATAGTCGATAGGTGCATCATGCTGTGATTGGACTTGAAAAGATGAAGTGTAATCGTGATGAAGTTGTGAGTTGGTGGACTCACGCATTATCATGTCTGCGATTGATGGTAATTTTTGCTTGGACTCGTGCATACTTATCATTTCCCCGATAGATGGTATCCTATTCTGAATAGGTGGATCAGAGTATGAATCATTGAAAGAATATGGACTAGATGGATATGAAGGACAATTTGGTTGAGAATTAAACTCGGGGGACTCGAAACCCCATGAACTCTGTGACGAGTTGAAATTATTATGGAAATTATAGTCATAAGATGGAGGGTGTGAGCTATATTCATTCGGATAAGACCATTCCGGCACACTAGATTGGTCAAAGTTATGATATGCCGGGTTGGTAATATCCGAATAATAGTTAGGTGTGTAATATGGATTAAAATTGGAATTATTATTATATGCCATATCACACCAACACAAACAAAAAAGAAAACAAACAAATAAACAAACAAAAAAGAAAATATTAACCTAAGTTAGGTAGACCTATGACCTAGACGACTCCTAACTGGTTAGACTGTCCACGGGAGGTAGGGTGCAGACTTTGACCACAAGTTAATTAGCCAGGTCAGGGCAAGAGTGGTGGGAGGTTTTCCATCAAAGACGTTCCTTAATTAAATACCACCAATCTTCGGGCTTTCGGCCCTCAATCCCCTTCCTAGACACTGATTTCACAGGAGTCAACTTCCAGTACTGTTCCCCCTTAGGATAATCTCCTAATTGAGTCCGAGATGTCCCTAGGGCCAACGTCTACTAAATTTTAATTAGGCTTGGGTTAGTGAGTGCTTGGAATCTGATTTTTGGGCCAAGGAAGGGTGATGAAATCCCCACCTTATCTTGTTAATGGGTTATGCCCTTAAAATAAATTTGTGCAAGTGTACAAAATATGTAAATAAGATTCACTCAAAGCATCAACCAAGAGATGAGTCCTATTCTACATGCAATGCGAACGTACCTTGCTCCAGCACTCTTCAACAGTAAAAATAAAGGAATTGAAAAGACACGTGCCTAATATGCAAACGTCTAATCAATTTTTATCATTAACAACAAATATTTTACTGTTGAATTAATTAGCAGTAAGCAGGGTTATCACAGAACAAAGTTTAACAGAGCAGTAGACAGATATTGCAATTTGCAGCAACCTGCAAAAAGATGGATCAGTAGGGAACTACTCAGGCCGCGGTTTCGCGACAATTGCCACATTTTCGCGGCTCTGAAGTAGGCTCTTGTGCTCTGCCTTCGAGGGCAGAGGCACAGAGTTGCTATATGTCCACTTCTGCTGTCAGTTTTTCCTGTTCTCCAAACCTGCAAACAGAAAGAATAAAAGAATTAGTTAAAAAAAATTTATTTTTAGAGAAAAACTTACCGTCCCTCCCTGGCAACGGCGCCAAAATTTTGATTGAACTTTTTCCTGCACACAAAATATAAAATATTAGATCTGAGAATTAAAGGTGTGCAAGTGCTCAATTCGAATCCGCGGTAGCAATGGCTATGCGGGTCGTGATCCTCAGGGAGGGACTAGCGATGGAAGCGTTTGTAAGATTCTCTAAAATTTTTATTTATTTTATTAGTTATGATGGTATTTACAAGGAAGTGTGGTGAAAAGAATTTGAGAGAGATAGAGATAGAAATCTAAACTAAAGAAAGAAAGAAAGAAAGAAACACATACCTCTTCAGTCTGCTTACCTTTTGAACCGTTGCGATGATTTACCTTTTCTTGGAAGGCGTACAAGCATGGCGTATAGGATCGTCCGCCTTCTTAATCTACACTATGAAATAAAAGACAACTATGAAGACCTGTTCATCGCCATAGGCCATCAAGGGCTCTTCTTCGGCTAAGTAGTCTCGAAGCAGTTGGTTCTCATGGTGGGCAAGACATTAGAGAGAAAATAGAAGAAAGCAAATACTGAGATACACAAGATTAAACAAGAACAAAAAATAAAAATAATAAAAGAACAAAAACAAACCTCGATTCGATTATTAAACAATGGTGGAAAAATAAAACTTACACCGACTGTCACCATCAGTACAAGTAGATCCCTTCCTCCATGAGAACATCATCTCCTCTCAGTTTTTACAAAAAGGAAAAAAATAAAAATTACAATGGAGGAAAGAAAATCAAAACTACAAGAAGAAAACCTAAACCCTAGATTTGGCCCTCTGGCTCTGCCTCTGGACGCTCCTTCTCTGTTACTCTGCAGGGGTATTTATAGGAGATATAGGAAGTAGAGTCCCAGTACAACTCCTCAACGAAAACGCATCGCCAACCGCCTCAGGATTGCCGCGGAAACGGGAAATTTGCCGCGGAAACGCGGCACTTTTGTAGCCAAATGCCACGCGCTTTCTTGCGTGGCATCTTCTGGTCCGTCCATCTAGGTTTATCCTTCTAGAAATTTTATCCTGACTCTTCATCTTGAGATTTCGAGATAACTTAGAAATCAAGTTACCTAGATCTCAAATATCCCAAATCTTTTATCCACGAATTTCCTTATCTTTGCACTCTCTTCTTTGGCTTTTATCCTCATCCTGCAAGTGTTTAGGGTTGGATAGAAGTCTATCCTTCCCTCTTCTTTGATATTTGCAACTTTAGCCCTTGTGTATTTGCAATTTTAACAATTAATATTTGCACTTTTGCACTTGGGCTTGAATATGGGCTTTTGGGCTTCTTTTAGGCTTTATTTATTATTAAAATAAGAACTCAAGGCCTGCACACATTAAATCATAAAATATTAGTAAATGTGCAGAATTATATGAATAAATATGAAAATGTGATGGTAAATGTCATGATAAAATGCACTTTTCACTACCAATCAAAAGGCTTTCAAGAATGTCAAAGAATACCTCACCAAGCCTCCAATCCTAGTAGTTCCCATTTTGAAAAAATCATTCTTACTTTATGTAAGAGTTATGGATCATTCCTTGGATGCTCTACTGGCGCAAAAAAATGATGAAAGTTTCTAGCAAGCTATTTATTATTTAAGCCGAATCTTGATTGGGGCTGAATGCCGCTACTACCCAGTCGAAAAATAATGTACATGGTTAGATAAACCATCCATGTCATTTCTAGAGTCAATTCTCTACGAATTCTCATGACAAAGTCGGGATCTTTGAACTCTAGATTGGCTAATTGGGACATATCATTATCTCAATATGACATGACGTTTGTAAACCAGAAGACAATCAATGGTCAAGCCTTTACAGAATTTTGGAAGCTCATCCGATTCTGGAAACACCAAAGTTACATGAAGTCATTTCGGACGAGATCATCGCGGCTAACATGACCTCTAATGATGAAATATGGCAAATATTCCTTAACGGCGCATCAAGAATTGGTTCTAAAGGCAGGATAGTTGTAAGAGTGGGGGTGGTATTTGTCTCACCACACAACCACATTCTTCCTCGTGCCTTTTCATTACGGAACCCTGTTCCAATAATGTATCTGAGTACAATACTCTGCTTATTGGCCTCCAACTCGCCAAACAAATAGGGATACAGTATCTCAAATCCTACAATGACTCCAAATTGATTGCCAATCAAATCAAGGGGGAGTATAAGGTTCATCATGAAGACCTAATACCTTATCACCATGCATCTATTAAATTAGTTAACATCTTTGATGGCTTTTACATCAGTCATGTATCTCACGTCCAAAACATGAAGGCAGATGCTCTAGCTGCACTTGCAGCTACATTGGTCTTGTCGGCTGACACTAGCGACCTTCTTACTATAGCTACTTGTCACCTCTTCTGTCCGAAATATAGTTTAGAAGTCATCAAAGTTCATACAACTTCAACCAACTTCGAACCTAGAGACTGGTGATTCCCCATCATCGACTATGCCTTGCATGGCATATTACCGATGATCTGAAGGAGGCGGCTTCTATTCACTACTATGATCCGATGGTAAAGACGCTCTACCGCCGTTCATATGACGTCATAATTCTCTGTTGCCTATCCAACTTAGAAGCAGGGGAATTACTTGAAGAAGCTCATGATATTACATGTGGCGCCCATCAACCGGGTCCAAAGCTCAAGGACTGCATAGGTTTTGATATTATCGGCTGATGATGGTGAAATTACACCTAGGGGTGAATAGGCGTAAAGCTAATCAAACACAAATTCTAAACAATTTAAAATGTATGATGCAAACCGATCACTCAAAATAAGAATTGAAGCCGGATTCCCCATGAAGGGCTCTAAACTTCTCCTCGTGATTCATCTAGATAAGAGTTGAGATGCTTAATTGCTATATAGTTGAGATGAGTATTGAACGACAAAAATGAATGAATGATAAACAAGTAAATGAAATAGAGACAATAAGGCAATAGAAAAGAAGAAAGATTAGATTCGAGGTTCGAGCCACTGCTCTACGTCCCAGCCTTCACCACCGTGAAGTATTTCACTATCCACTATTGGATCTTTCACAAAGAGACCTTACTACAAGGGATTATAACCACTCGAAGTACACAACTCCCCAACTCAATCCTCTACACCAGAAATAGCACAAAGCCAATTGAGAATACAAGCTCTTGGTGATCAAGAGACCACAAACACTCTCTTACAAATCTCTATAGAGTAAAAGTAAATTTGAAGTTCAAGGATGTATGTGAGAGTGAAAATCAGAATAAAGAGATTTTAAGAGAAGAAAACTCAATTAAAATTTTCAAATTGAAAGCAGAAAAGAAAACTTTGAAAACCTTTTCTCTTTGAAAGCAAAAAACTTGATTTTCAATAGAATTATAGTTGTGAACATTCAATCCCAATGACCCTTTATATAGGTTTTAGAAAAATAATTATAGAATTATTTGCCATGCCTAAAAGAGAAGATTTTGACCTCAGAATTCAAATCTCAACATTTTTAAACATATTAAAAATACAGATTTCAAATTTTGGTCGTTACTGCCATTCTGGCAGTCTGTCATCGACCGTCTAGTCGACCGACTATTTTAAAAAATTTGACCGTTGGCTATCAGTCGACTGTTTGGTTAACCGTGTTTAACTAAGGCCTAAATGGTTACAGTCGGTCGACCCATCGGTCGACCGCTAAAGAGGATCGGTCGACCAGTCGGTCGATCGGGAATGTGCACAACATGTACACCCCTTCTGCTAGAGGTTTGGTCGACCGTGCGGCTGATCGTTCTGGCCTGTAATAGGCACGGTCGACTGCTCGGTCGACCGACATAGGCCAAAAATAGGGTCAAGGTCAGTTTTGAAAATTAAGAAAATTTTTAAATAATTTTTGTATGAATTTTGGAAGAAGGAAAACATGTATAGCAATGAGATACAAGTTCAAAACTGAGATAAAAATATTTAAGAAAAATGTGGAACATCTATCAAGATTAAACATGTCAACAACACAAAATAAACTATACTTTCAAAAATGTGCATTTTTGTGTGTGTATATCTTTGAGCCTCAAATCTATATTCTACTTTTTAACAAACTAGATTCTTACAAGGTTCTAATCGACTACAAGAATTTTTAAGCGGGCTTCTCTAATAACTACGTTAAGTGCTTTTATCTTCAATCTCATTACTTGAGTACCCTTGAGTCATCAACACCTTCCTTTATAGATCTTCTTGAACCCTGAAACACACTTAAAACACTTGAACTTGATTAGTACTAAATAATTACATATGCTTTGTTATCATCAAAACACAAAATCGGTAATTGTAACCTTTGGGCCAACAATCTCCTCCCTTTGATTATGACAAAACATATGAGCTATTTAAAAGAAATGAAAGGAAAGAGCATGAAAAAGCTCCCCCTCAAGTTATGCTTATTTATCAAGTACAAGACATCAACAATTTATATAATAAAGACATTGCATATGTGTATGAATCAAGATAATAATAGATATACTCAATAAATACTCAATAAATACTTCTCCCCTATTTTGTCATGATCAAAAAGGGTAAGCAAAACAAATATAGATTTTAAACAAAAAAAATTCATGATATCAATAAGGAAAAAACTCATGAATCTATAATACAAACACTAAGTTCACCACAAATGAAAGAAAATCTGCTGAAATCAAGTGACTTAGTAAAAATATCTACTACTTGAAAATCAGTTAAAATATAATCAATTTCAATATTTCCTTTCTCATAGTGATCTCTAAGAAAGTGATATCGAATTTCTATGTGCTTTGTCTTACTATACTGATTTACATTTTTAGTCATACGAATAATACTAGTATTATCACAAAATATTTTAATATGATCATAGCAAATCATAGTCAAGAAGAGTATGTTTCATTCAAAGAACTTGTGCAAAACAAGCCCCGGCTGCAACATACTCCGCCTCAGCGGTTGTGCTCTTCCTATCCATGAAACAAGATAATTTTTCAGAAATTGATAAGTTTCACTTATGCTCTTCCTATCCACTCTACAACCCGTATAGTCAACATCCGAAAAATTCGTCATGAAAAATTGTCTGGTCTTTAGATACCATAAGCCCATTCCAATAAAGCCCTTAAGATATCTAATAATTGTTGGTCCCCGAGATGATGATAAATGCGAAACTATCTCTGTTGGCAACAATAGATCTAAAATACCCAAGTCAACACAAAACTAAAACAAGAAGGATTAACGTTAAGTAAATAAATAATCTTGCAAATAAAGGAAAGTAAATCTCAGAAAATTGACAAACGCAAACAAGAGAGATTTATCCTGGTTCGGTCCTCGTGACCTACATCCAGTCCCTAAGCCACCCACTTGAGATTTTCCTTTATCCTTGATTTTGTATACCCAAAATCACAACCATGCACACCACTTGACAAATCCCCTTCGCCAAATGTGTACACCTTCTCTACATCCAAGAGAACACCTTCTATTCCACCAAGAGAATACACTTCACCTTGTACAACTGCCTCTACACCAAGAAGCCACCCGTGTACAATGCTTGCTTTGAGAATTATAACTTTCCTATAAGCCTTGGTATTGTGTATGAACGTGGACAAGGTCTAGTATAGGAGAAACTTTAGAGAACTTCACAATGGAAATGTCTTTTGGTGAAGAACAGAAGTTAGAACAGTTTTCAGATTTTGACAGAATTTTGGCTTTGAAAAACTGAAGATTTGGATTGTTATTTGGCCTTTGGACTAACTACCCTTTATATAGCTGAAGACTAGGGTAAGTTAGAGTAGTTATAGGAGCAATTCAAATGATAGAAATGTTGGAATTCGTTGCACAAAAGATCAGATAACGAAAACTGTCCAACAGTCAAAAACTGCCTATAGTCGACTTTCCCATGGAGTTAGTCAACTATACAAGGCAAATTTCCTTCTATTAGTCGACTATGTTTGGCTATAAGTCGACTAGTCAAGAGACGTTGGAGTGACAGTTTTTTGGATAACTGATTCAAGTCGACTGCAACTACTTATAAGTCGACTGGACCAGCTATTAGTCGACTAGAGACTTTGATTAGTCGACTACAAGATGTATTAGTCGACTACAGTTTACTGTCAAGTCGACTAATTCAGAAACAGAGAGTTGGGTCTGTTTTGACACAGGACTTAGTCGACTTGGGGTTCTGGTTAGTCGACTACACATGGGATTAGTCGACTATAATAGACTGCAAGTCGACTAACAGGACAATGAAATGTGTGTTTGTGTCTAGGCTTTTTACATACTACTTCATAATTATAAACCACAACATATCAACTCTCCTTGGGACATCTTGATCATGTAGAACTCTTGATTCGTCATGTGTTAGAGCTCCACATGAAATGCGTCACATAAGTCTTCATCAAAACAAGTTCCAACATTCTCCCCCTTTTTGATGATGACGCTTTGTGTGCACAAGTGCTCCCCCTGCAGAAAATATATTATATTTTCCTCCCCCTGCAGAATTTGGGTTATAACAAATATGAAAAGACTTTGTTCTCCCCCTGCAACAAATATATTAGTGTATATATATATATATATATATATATATATATATATATATATATATATATATATATATATATATATATATATATATATATATATATATATATATATATATGTTCTTATCAATTTTTTACATGGTACCTGCAAGATAAACGTTAGATGGTACCAAACATAAAGAACATATTAACCTTTAGGAGTCCAAATCCATTTAGAATTTGGTTTCCACCTGTTAATATACACATAGTTGCAAGAATCACATATATCATGAATGTATGAAGCAATATATGTATTTTTATCATGAAAACTTAAATTTTTAGGAATCCATATAAACTTTGTCTTAATTCTTTTTGAACCATGATTAGACTTTCTTTTAACATATGGATTACTAACATATGAAGACTTTTCATTATATCCAATACCATAATGATTATCATGTGATAACTTCTGAAAAGATAATAAATCATTCAATTTTTCTTTTCCTTTATTGAACTTAGTCACATTTTGCAAAAGATCTTCATATTTCTTTTTGAAAACTGAAATATTTTTATCTAAAATAGAAATCCTTTTATTCAAAGATTCAGTTTCCTTTTTCAGAAAAATGTTCTCTTTTATAAACTTCTCATTTTCATTTTTCAAAGATGATATGACTTTTTCAAACTCATCTTGTTGAGAATTTATAGAAGATACTTGTAAAGCATAACTTGAATTTTCCTTTAAAAGTTTTTCATTTTCTTTTGATAAAACTTTATTTTTCAGTTTTTTATTTTTCAGATCATTAAATAATTCATGAAATGCATCAGAAAGTTCAGAAAATGATACCTCTTCATCTTCTATAGCCATGTAACATAGGTTGACACGTTCAGTAGATTCTTCTTCTTCAGAAGATGAGGAATCACTGTTTTCTGATGATGATTCATAGTGTTTCTTCTTTCTGAACTTTTTGCTCTTGTATTTATCTTTCTTTTTGAGCAAAGGACAATCCATCTTCATATGACCTGGTTTATCACAATTAAAGCATTTGAATTTACCTTGCTTTAAGAATCGCCTGAATTTCTTTGAAAGCATTGCCATCTCCTCTTCATCGTCATTGGAATCGTCTGTGTCGGAGGATGCATGGAAAGCGAGTTCTTTCTTCTTTGAGCGGTGTTGTCGTTCGTCCTTCTTTCTTTCTTCCAATTGCACTTCATATGCCATTAGATTACCGATTAGGTTTTCTAACGACAAAGTTGAGAGATCATTCGCCTCTTCAATAGCGGTTGTCTTCTTCTCCCATTCTGGTGTGAGTGCACGAAGGATCTTACGAACTCTTTCAACTTGGGTGTAGTCCTTTCCAAGAGATGCTAAGGAATTGGTGATGTCGGTGAATCTTGTAACCATTTCGGATATGGTTTCATTCTCCTCCATTTTGAATAATTCAAACCTGTGGACAAGAACAGATATCTTAGATTCCTTAACTTTACTTATGCCTTCGTGTGTTACCTGAAGAGTATGACATATTTGATGTGCAGAGTGGCTGTTGACACACGGTTGAACTCTTCTTTGGTTAAGGCACAGAACAAGGCATTCATCGCTTTGGCATCAAGGTTCGCGTTCTTCTTTTGACCTTCACTCCAAGCGTTGTAGTTGGTTGTTGGCTTAGTGTACGATGCTTCAACGATGTTCCAAAGGTCGTAGTTCAGTGATTGCAAGTAGATCTTCATTCTACACTTCCAATAGTTGTAGTTGGATCCGTCAAATAGCGGTGGACGTTGTGTAGAATGTCCTTCCTTGAATTGGAATGATGAAAACTCCGTTGCCATCTTTGTTGTTGACTTGTACCCGCTCTGATACCAAATGTTGGTCCCCGAGATGATGATAAATGCGGAACTATCTCTGTTGGCAACAATAGATCTAAAATACCCAAGTCAACACAAAACTAAAACAAGAAGGATTAACGTTAAGTAAATAAATAATCTTGCAAATAAAGGAAAGTAAATCTCAGAAAATTGACAAACGCAAACAAGAGAGATTTATCCTGGTTCGGTCCTCGTGACCTACATCCAGTCCCCAAGCCACCCGCTTGAGATTTTCCTTTATCCTTGATTTTGTATACCCAAAATCACAACCATGCACACCACTTGACAAATCCCCTTCGCCAAATGTGTACACCTTCTCTACATCCAAGAGAACACCTTCTCTTCCACCAAGAGAATACACTTCACCTTGTACAACTGCCTCTACACCAAGAAGCCACCCGTGTACAATGCTTGCTTTGAGAATTACAACTTTCCTATAAGCCTTGGTATTGTGTATGAACGTGGACAAGGTCTAGTATAGGAGAAACTTCAGAGAACTTCACAATGGAAATGTCTTTTGGTGAAGAACAGAAGTTAGAACAGTTTTCAGATTTTGACAGAATTTTGGCTTTAGAAAACTGAAGATTTGGATTGTTATTTGGCCTTTGGACTAACTACCCTTTATATAGCTGAAGACTAGGGTAAGTTAGGGTAGTTATAGGAGCAATTCAAATGATAGAAACGTTGGAATTCGTTGCACAAAAGACCAGATAACGAAAACTGTCCAACAGTCAGAAACTGCCTATAGTCGACTTTCCCATGGAGTTAGTCGACTATACAAGGCAAATTTCCTTCTATTAGTCGACTATGTTTGGCTATAAGTCGACTAGTCAAGAGACGTTGGAGTGACAGTTTTCTGGATAACTGATTCAAGTCGACTGCAACTACTTATAAGTCAATTTGACCAGCTATTAGTCGACTAGAGACTTTGATTAGTCGACTACAAGATGTATTAGTCGACTACAGTTTACTGTCAAGTCAACTAATTCAGAAACAGAGAGTTGGGTCTGTTTTGACACAGGACTTAGTCGACTTGGGGTTCTGGTTAGTCGACTACACATGGGATTAGTCGACTATAATAGACTGCAAGTCGACTAACAGGACAATGAAATGTGTGTTTGTGTCTAGTCTTTTTACATACTACTTCATAATTACAAACCACAACATATCAACTCTCCTTGGGACATCTTGATCATGTAGAACTCTTGATTCGTCATGTGTTAGAGCTCCAAATGAAATGCGTCACATAAGTCTTCATCAAAACAAGTTCCAACAATAATGTGTTTACCGCAATCAAGTGGGACTCTTTAGGACAAAATTGGAATCTAGCATATAGACATACATTAAACATAATATCCAGCCTACTAGCTGTTAATAAAGTAAACTATCAATCATTCTTCTATAAAGTTTAATATCTACATTTGTACCTTGTTCATCCTTATCAAGTTTTATTGTGGTAGCCGTGAGAGTTTTGCTCAATTTTGCCCCTTCAAGCCCAAATTTCTTGATGAGATTCCTTATTTACTTGGCTTGATTTATAAAATTTCATCACTCTTTTGCTTAATTTAGAGTCCAAGGAAGTAGCTCAGGTCGCCCATCATAGATATCTCAAACTCATTCTTCATGTACGATTTAAAATCTTTGCTAAGCTTTTCATTAGTAGATTCAAATATAATATCTCAAAATAAATTTAAACAATAATAATATCACTATCTACATGCTTTGTAAACAATGTGATATCTACTTTACCTTATACAAGACCATTTGAAATAAGAAATATTGAAGTCTTTCATACCAAGCTCTTGGAGCTTGTTTTAAATCATATAAAGAAATTTGAAAATAAAATCCGGATGTGTAGGATAAACAAACCCTGGGGGTTGTTCAACATACACTTCCTCTTCAATAAAACCATTTAAAAATGCTCTTTTTTCATCTATTTGAAAAAGTTTAAAATCTTTATAAGAAGCAAAATCAAATGTAATCCGTATGGCTTTAAGCCATGCTACAGGTGCAAAGGTTTTCTCAAAATCAAAACCTTCAATTTGGGTGTAACCTTAAGTTACTAACCTAGCTTTATTCCTAACAATATAACCCGACTCATCCAACTTGTTCCTAAAAATCTATTTAGTACCAATTATTTGTCTATCATGGGGTCTAGGGACAAGGTGCCAAACTTGGTTGCGCTCAAATTGACTGAGCTCTTCTTACATTACAAGCAACTAATATGAGCGTGATTAGTCTCTAAATATGCATATTTCATATCACATCTTCACATTTATTTAATAGTAAATTTTGTTAATAACACCTCTCTTGTATGTTCCTAAGTCCATGGTGTGGAATGAAGAAGAAGCCCAAAAATCACATTTATTTGGTAATTTAAAGCCTACAAAAATAATCATTGACTTTGGAATGAGGATCTATCAAAACCAGGTGCACATATCCAGAAATCAGGAGGTACAACCGACAGGGGGACATACTGACAAGATGTGACAGGTGACGCTACTCACGCAGCCACGTTTTCCCAGCTCCTTTATGGAGCCGCGTGTCAAGATTTGACGCATGGCCCCATGACACCCCTGGGGTTCCCCTTGGCCTATGAATACCCTAATATTTTCAGAGAGAGGGGGAGGAGAGTTTTTGGTGTGGTTTTCTTCTCTTTAGGGTAGTTTTAGTTTTTCTTCTTCTTTTGTATTTTTCATTTTTGTAGATCATGTAATAGGGAAGAGAGTGATTCTCAGGATGAAAGTTAGAGTGCTTGTAATGGAGGGTGACACTCTATGAAAGGTTCTCCCTTTATCCCTATTTGTTTTCTTCTCTCTAACTCCTTTTACATGCTTAGCTAATTTTCTCTCATGGCAACTAACTACTAACCACTAACTTGCTAACTTCTTACTTGATAATCCACATGAATCTAATAGCCTCTACTTGGCCTTGCTCTTGCAAGAGCCATTGATGGCTCATGATGATAGATTCTAACACACTAATATCTAACTCTCTAATAAGTTATCATTACTTTATTCCATGCTTGCTCTAATTAGTTTGATGGTTTAAGTGTAGCTTACTCTTATTTGTTGAGTTTGAATGTGAAAGTGATCTTGATTGAGGGTTAATCTGCACACAAAATACAGAATTTTAGAAGAACAAAATAGAAGTGCAAGTTCTCAATACTACTGTAATAGTAAGTGGCTATGCGGATCGTGATCCACAAGGAGGGACTAACGATGGAAGCTTTTAAGTAAGTTCATTTCTTTTTGAGTTTACAAAAACGTGTTAGGAATTTCTTCTCAATTTTAGAAAAAAACAAAAAAATTAAGTTAGAAGATGTGAAGAAGATGGTAAAAGAAAAATAATGATGTTGTTGTTGTTGTTTTACAAAAGAAAAGGAAAAACTAAATAAAAAGGAGAATGTTGGCTTTAGAGTAGAATTCTAAACTAAGAATTAAAAGAAAACTAAAAATTCTTACTTACTTCTTCCGTGCTCATATACCTTGGATCCATCGCTATGACTTACCTAGTCTTTGAAGGCGATCAAGCATGGCGTGTAGGATCTTCTCCGTTCCCGATCTATACTATGAATAAAAGGCAAGCTAAACTAACAAAGGAATGGTTGTTCATCACCATAGGCCATCAAGGACACTTGCAATAGTGAAGCAGTCTCTAGGCTATTGAATTCACTTAGATTACAAACACATCAGAGGAAAGTAAAAAAACAAGAATAAAGAAGAAAAAGTAACTTTCGATTTGATTAAATAACAATGAAAGAAAAGATGAATACTTACAACAGTGTCACTCTCAGTACAAACTTCTTTCTCATTCCTCAATAAAACTCTTATCTCCTCTTAGTTACATAAAGGAAAAAAATTACATTAAAAGAGAAAAAAGAACCTAAGTTAAATCTATATAAAAATCTATTGTACTCTCTGCTTAATCATTCTCCCTTTCGTCTTCAGGAATTGCAGTATATATAGGATAAAGGAATGGCAAAGAGTGGTGAAGAGATGGCTTAAATTGCTGGCGCAACAACCAATATCCTTATACTTATTATCCCTTTGTATACTGATAAGTTCATCTCTGGACTTCTGAATTTGGGATTATCTTCATTGGTTTCTCAAGTAAGGATAATAAATCCAAATAAGTCTGATTTAGTTGGAATAGATTTGATAATATCCTCTCTCTGTTAATCCTTGTTTTCTGATAAGATTTGCCCCAGGACTTCTGGATTTGGGATTATCTTTGTTGATCTTCAAGTTAACCAAATAGATCTTTAAAAATCCAGTTTTAACTGATTTTATATATTGTTATCTTCTCTGATTTGCTCCAGTCTTTGGATAAAATTGCTTCTAAATCTCTGAATTTGAGTAGATTATCATTGATTTGCTTGAGTTTTTAAAACTCCAGATTTAATTGGATAAACTTGTCCATTTCTCTTCTTTCTCCATAAATTACCATGCATATCATTAGACATTAAACTGAATTAAATAGCAGAGTTTTATTACAAAATAAATGTGAAAATGTGACACATGTGATACTAAATATGCAATGCACGTGTATAATCATACCGCCACACCTATCTTTTTCTCGTCCTTGAGTCAAAAAAAAATTTCTAACACATTTTCGTAGGAATCACGGTTGCTCTTAGTATGTGCAACCAACCGTTAATTCTCTAAGTTACCCCTAAAGAACGAGTTTTGTTTCGTGAGAGTTTTCAGTGGATTATACCCACAAAATCAAAAAAAAAAGAAATAAAGTATTAGTATTTTGAAAACACATTTTGAAAAGATGAGAAAATATTTGAAGTATTATTGTAAGAGTTCAAGTAACCTATAAGCTATAAGAAAATAGAATTTTTCATTCCTAAACTTAATCTCTGTTCCAAAACTTGTTAACAATAAAGGTAAGAATTCAAATTATTTTTCTCATCTAGTCTATTACTTTACCTTAAGTCATATGCATCTTCGTGACCATGAAATTTTGACTAGGGGTTCTTTAACTCAAACTCTTATGCCTTATTTGTTGGCCCAAGAGGTTACACTCTCCAATTGTTTTATGTTTTGATGATGACAAACCAAATATGAGCTATTTGGTACTAACAAGTTTGTTAAGATAAGTTCAGGTTTGTACCATGTTTAGAGACCATTCGCTTAGCTATTGCAAGAACTTCTAAGTTCCACAAAGCAAGGAAGGCAAATTGCACATCAAGGAAGGATCATAGAAGAGAAGGCACTAGCAAGGCATTGGATGGCTCAAAGACTTGAAGATAGCACAAGAAGTCTTCATGTAATTTGTTTTTCAGTTTATAGTATGTTAAAGAATAGTGGATAGGTTTGAAGCTCTATCACACACGTTTTTGCGCACATGCTCATTCCAAAATAATTTCTTATAAATTATACAAAAATATTTTGCATACAAGTTTTTGCCTACAGATATATATTTGTATTTTATACTAATCCCTGTTCAAAAGTATTTTTGTTAAAATCAAAATCCTCTTTATTTTCCTTTTAAAATTGACTTTTTGAAATGATCCGGTCGACCGGGTCGGTCGACCGAGTCTGTGTCAGTCTGGTCCGGTCGACCGGACCAGTCGACCGAAGTCCTGGCAGATGCACGTATCCGTGTGCACGTCTGTCGGTCGACCGGGGCGGTCGACCGGACTATTATTTTTGCTCACAGGTTTTATCGGTCGACTGGGTCGGTCGACCGCTCGCCTGTAACGGTCAAATTTTTATACTACCGGTCGACCGGCCCGGTCGACCGATGTAGCCGTTGAACAGTAACGGGCAGATTTTTTAAGAGCTGTTTATTTTTGTCTTTTGTACTTAAAAATTCGTTTAAGGATATATTTTGATCTAATTACCTCCTAAACATCAGTAAATTTGTTTTATCCCTAAACCCTAGCCCTCTCCTATAAATAGGGGTGTTTGGGGAGAGATTTGACACAACTACAATTATTGCTAAAAATTCAAAAGTTTAAGGCTTTCAAAGTTCTTGGTTTTTGTGCTAAATTCTCTCAATTTTCTGAAGGGTTTTCAAAAGTTTTTCTCTGATTTCAATTTCTTTTCCTACACAAAAGAGCTTCAATTCTACTCATTATTCTCTAAGGACCTTTGTAAGGGAAGAGATTTTTGAAAGAGAGAGTTTGTGGTCTTTTGACTACCAAGGAAATCACTTGTTCTTGAGATTGTAGGAGTTGGGTACTCCATTGTATTTGAGATCTTTGTGATAGTGGAAGTGGTCGGAATCCTTCTGGGGAAGGCAGGGAGTAGAGCTGGGTGCTCGAACCTCGATAACATATCCTTGTGTTTGCGATTGGTTTACATTCTTGCAATTATTACTCTACTTTGCTTGCACTTATTACTTGCTCATCATACTTATTTGCTTGCATTCATATTGTGATTGTTATAGCTTTAAATTTTGTAAATTGCCCTTTGATTAGCATTATCACCTATTCACCCCCCCTCTAGGTGATTTTCAATTGGTATCAGAGCTTGGACTCTAGGTTTGGCTTAACATCCATAGAGAGATCCTTAAAATATTGCTAATCAACATTTCCATTCATACATTCATACACTAGTAAATATGGCCGACAACATTAAAACCCCACCTAAATTTGATGGCCTAAATTTTCCCATTTGGAAGGTTAGGATGACTATATTTTTGCAATCACTAGGTAGCTTGTAGCTAAGTCCTTGACCAAACCCTACATAGCACCCGATAGTGATGAGAGCACTTGGACCGACTTCAACTTTAGAGAATATGAGGCTAACTCAAAAGCCCAAAACTCCCTTTTAACCGCCTTGAATGAGGATGACCTTACACGGGTAATTCATTGCCAATCCGCCTATGAGATTTGGCAACACTTATTGGTCACACATGAAGGGACTTCACAAGTCAAGAGAGCTAAGATAGATCTCTTGAGGTCTCAATATGAATCTTTTAAAATGCTTGATGATGAATCCATTGATTGTATGATTACTCGTTTCACTAAAATTACAAATGGTCTTTCTTCATTAGGTGACGTCATCTCCAACGATCAAAAGGTGCGCAAAGTGATACGGGCTCTTCCACTATCTTGGGAGATCAAGGCCACCACCTTAAAGGAATTAAATGACAAGGACGAGATGGACATCATTAGTCTCATTGGGAACCTAAAGACCCATGAGATGGAGAAGAAAGCAAGAGATGAGGCTACTACTTCAAAGAAGAAATCCATAGCCTTCAAGACTTCTTCCACCAATGATGACGATGAAGAAGACGAAGAAGAAGATGAGGAGCTAACTCTACTTGTGCGGAATGTCAAGAGGTTGTACCGAAAGAACAAGTTCAACTTCCGGAGAAAATTCGAAGGCAAAGAGGAGCGGAAGATCATATGCTACAATTGCCGCAAACCCGGACATATCATGGCGGATTGTCCGGAGTTCAAGAAGAAAATGACTTCCTCCTTAAAGCCAAAGAAACCGGAGGAGAAGAAAGCCTACAAAGCAACATGGGATTCGGAAAGCGAGTCCGAAGAGGAGGTGGATCAAGCTAATATGTGTTTCATGGCAAACACACCTAAGGTAACCCCTCAATCCCTTGATGATGAAGATGATGAACTAAGTAAGGAAGTTCTAGTTCATGCCTTTGTAGAACTTTCTGAAACTTATGATAATAAGAAACTTGAATGCTTAAAATTACAAAAAGAAGTTGCTTTTCTTAAAAATCAACTTGCTTTGGTTTCAAAAGAAAAAGATGATCTTTCTTCCAATCTTGTTTCTATTCAAAATGAATTTGACGCTTATAAGATTTCTTGTAAGGGTAAAACTCCTATTGTTGATAATAAAGAAATTTCTTCCTTAAAAACCAAAATGGTTGATTTTGAAAAGATTTTGAAAGATTGTGCTTTTAACACCAAGAAGCTTGAAGAAAAGTTTTCCAAAAAGCACACTTCTCATGTTAAAGATTCTCATGCTAAAATTCCACATGCTCACACTTCAAATAATACTTCTCATGCTAAATCTTTTCATGCTCACAATGCCCATGCTCACAAATCACGCACTCACTATGCTTTTAGATATGGTAGAGTGTATAGATGTACTTATTGTGGCAAAAATGGACATTTAGCTAAATTTTGTTATGATAAATTGCATAGTTCAAATAATCTTGTTTGGGTTAATGGCTCTAACCCTCATGGACCCAAGAAAATGTGGGTACCAAAATCAAGTCCTAAAATGTTTGATGTAGGTACACATCAAGGCTCCAAGACGTAGGAAGCGGTGGTACCTTGATAGTGGTTGTTCGAGACACATGACGTGGGATATCAACAACTTCACAACCCTATCAAGGTACATGGAAGGTGGCTCCGTCACCTTCGGGATGATTCCAAAGGCACCATCATCGGTATTGATAATATTCAAATTGGTTCATCTCCTATTATAGAGAATGTTGTTTTAGTAGATGGTTTAAAACATAATTTGCTTAGCATTAGCCAACTTTGTGATCGTGGACTTAAAGTTGTTTTTGATGATTCCTCATGCAAGATTTTTGATGTTAAATCCGATGTTTGTATTCTTACCGGTTTTCGTGATAATAATGTTTATATTATTGACATGCTTAATTTAGATTGTTCTACTAAATGCTTAAATGCTTTTGATGAAAATTCTTGGCTTTGGCATAGAAGATTAGGACATGCATCTTTTGACCATATCCCTAGGATTAATTCAAAGGAATTGGTGAAGGGTATACCTTGCTTGGATTTTGAGAAAGACCGCATTTGTGGTGCGTGCCAACTTGGGAAACAAACCAAGTCTTCCTTTAAACCAATCAAGGATATCATGTCAACTAGGCCTTTAGAATTAATTCATATGGATCTTTTTGGACCAACTAAAACTATGAGTTTAAATGGAAGTAGATTTGCATTTGTTTTGGTTGATGATTTCTCCCGTTTTACTTGGGTTTTCTTTTTACAAAATAAAGATAAAACTTTTTCTCATTTTAAAATTTTTCGAAAAAGAGTTGAAAAAGAAAAGGGTTTTCCGATTTTGAGAATAAGGAGTGATAGAGGTGGTGAGTTTATTAACCAACTCTTCATGACTTATTGTGATGAAAAGGGAATTAAGCATGAAACATCTTGTCCTAGAACTCCACAACAAAATGGAGTTGTAGAAAGGAAAAATAGAACTCTTCAAGAGATGGCTAGGACAATGATAAGTGAATATGACCTCCCTCAATATTTATGGGCCGAGGCCGTAAACACCGCATGCTATATATCGAATCGTATTTATTTATGCAAAAATTCTTCCAAAACTTCTTTTGAAATGTATCATTCTAGAAAACCAAATGTTGCATATTTTAAAGTTTTTGGATGCAAGTGTTTTGTTTTGAATACTAAGGATAATTTGGGTAAATTTGATGCTAAGGCTTATGAGGCTATCTTTGTTGGATATTCCTCTACTAGAAAAGCATATAGAGTTTTCATTAGATCTTCTCTTACCATAGAAGAATCCATGCATGTTAAATTTGAAGAATCTAATGTGGTTGTTGAGAATGTTGTAGAGATTGAACCACTAGGTGAAGACATGGAGAGACTATCCTTGAAGGACTCACCCGCTCAAGAAGAAAAGCTAGATCCTATTGGTGAAGTTCAAGAGGATAAGGAGGAAAGCACTCAACCGCTTCCTAAAGCTTGGAGATACGCTACAAATCATCCTAAGGAGCTCATCTTGGGTGATGCATCTAAAGGAGTCACAACGCTCTCCAAACTCCATGACATATGTGGTAACTTTGCTTTTATTTCTCATTTTGAACCCAAAGGCATTCTCGAAGCCGAGACGGACCCATATTGGTTGCTTGCCATGCAAGAGGAACTCAATCAATTTGAGCGCAACCAAGTTTGGCACCTTGTTCCTAAGCCCCACGATAGACCAATAATTGGTACTAAGTGGATCTTTAGAAACAAGATGGATGAGTCCGGAAATGTCATTAGGAATAAAGCTAGGTTAGTGGCCCAAGGTTACACTCAAGTTGAGGGAATTGACTTTGAGGAGACCTTTGCACCCGTAGCACGGCTTGAAGCCATACGGATGACACTAGCTTTTGCATGTTTTAAAAATTTTAAACTTTTTCAAATGGATGTAAAAAGTGCATTTTTAATGGTTTTATTAATGAAGAAGTTTATGTTTCACAACCTCCCGGTTTTGTTGATCATGTTCATCCCGATTTTGTTTTTAAACTTGATAAAGCTTTGTATGGATTGAAACAAGCTCCAAGAGCTTGGTATGAAAGGCTTTCTAGTTTTCTCATTTCAAATGATTTTATTAAAGGCAAAGTAGACACAACTCTTTTTACTAAGCATGTTGAGAATGATATTTTAATTGTGCAAATTTATGTTGATGATATAATTTTTGGATCTACTAATGAGCTTTTATGCAAGGATTTTGAGAAGGTAATGCAAGTAGAATTTGAAATGTCTTCCATGGGTGAGCTCAATTTCTTCCTTGGACTCCAAATCAAGCAATTGCAAGACGGAACCTTCATTAACCAAGCCAAGTACGCAAAGGAGCTAGTAAAGAAGTTTGGGCTTGAAGGATCAAAGGCTTGCAACACTCCAATGGCAACTACTACCAAGCTTGATAAGGACGAACAAGGTAAAAATGTTGATATTAAATTATATAGAAGCATGATAGGAAGTCTTTTATATTTGACGGCAAGTAGGCCGGATATCATGTTTAGTGTGTGTCTTTGTGCTAGATTTCAATCGTGTCCTAAAGAGTCTCATCTTATTGCGGTAAAACGCATTATTCGTTATATTAAGGGC
This sequence comes from Agave tequilana, assembly GCA_038442645.1. NCBI lineage: Eukaryota > Viridiplantae > Streptophyta > Magnoliopsida > Asparagales > Asparagaceae > Agave > Agave tequilana. The sequence goes on from JAVJIF010030546.1 coordinate 713,145, forward strand.
ATTATTGGAATGGGTCTTTGGTATCCGAAAACTATAGATTTTTCTATGACTAGTTATTCGGATGCCGACTATGCGGGTTGTAGAGTAGATAGAAAGAGTACTAGTGGGACATGTCAATTTCTTGGTAATTGTCTTGTTTCATGGTCCTCTAGGAAACAAAATTCCGTAGCTCTCTCAACCGCCGAGGCGGAGTATGTTGCCGCGGGGGCTTGTTGTGCACAAGTCCTTTGGATGAAACATACTCTCCTTGATTTTGATTTGCACTTTGATCATATAAAAATATTTTGTGATAATACTAGTACTATACACATGACCAAAAATGCAAATCAACATAGTAAGACCAAGCACATTGAGATTAGATATCACTTTCTTAGAGATCATTTTGAGAAAGGTGATATAGATATTGATTATGTTTCCACGGATTTACAATTAGCCGATATTTTCACTAAACCTCTTGATTTTGCAAGATTTTCGTTTATTTGTGGAGAACTTAATGTTTGTATTATTGAATAAACATGTTTTTCATAACCCTTTTTGATGTATGACAAAAAGGGGGAGAATAAGTTTACATGGACAAAAATAAGTTCATTTGGTCTTGGTTCCATATGAATTTATATGTTTTGTTGTTTTGTTTTGTTTTTATGAGTTTTTGTGTTTTAAATAAATTCTTGTGTTTTAATTGTTTTTGGTATTTTTGGTATCAAGAGCAATTTTTGTGTTTTATATATTTGTTTTAATTGGTTTCAATAATTGGTGCATCATTTCAATTATTGGCATCTAGAGCATACTCTTGTGTTTTAAGTATAGCATAATTTGAGGGGGAGTTTTCTCCTACCCTATATTTTTGTTAATAGCCTATTTGTTTTGTCATCATCAAAAAGGGGGAGATTGTTGGCCCAAGAGGTTATACTCTCCAATTGTTTTATGTTTTGATGATGACAAACCAAATATGAGCTATTTGGTACTAACAAGTTTGTTAAGATAAGTTCAGGTTTGTACCATGTTTAGAGACCATTCGCTTAGCTATTGCAAGAACTTCTAAGTTCCACAAAGCAAGGAAGGCAAATTGCACATCAAGGAAGGATCATAGAAGAGAAGGCACTAGCAAGGCATTGGATGGCTCAAAGACTTGAAGATAGCACAAGAAGTCTTCATGTAATTTGTTTTTCAGTTTATAGTATGTTAAAAAATAGTGGATAGGTTTGAAGCTCTATCACACACGTTTTTGCGCACATGCTCATTCCAAAATAATTTCTTATAAATTATACAAAAATATTTTGCATACAAGTTTTTGCCTACAGATATATATTTGTATTTTATACTAATCCCTGTTCAAAAGTATTTTTGTTAAAATCAAAATCCTCTTTATTTTCCTTTTAAAATTGACTTTTTGACCTGATCCGGTCGACCGGGTCGGTCGACCGAGTCTGTGTCAGTCTGGTCCGGTCGACCGGACCAGTCGACCGAAGTCCTGGCAGATGCACGTATCCGTGTGCACGTCTGTCGGTCGACCGGGGCGGTCGACCGGACTATTATTTTTGCTCACAGGTTTTATCGGTCGACTGGGTCGGTCGACCGCTCGCCTGTAACGGTCAAATTTTTATACTACCGGTCGACCGGCCCGGTCGACCGATGTAGCTGTTGAACAGTAACGGGCAGATTTTTTAAGAGCTGTTTATTTTTGTCTTTTGTATTTAAAAATTCGTTTAAGGATATATTTGATCTAATTACCTCCTAAACATCAGTAAATTTGTTTTATCCCTAAACCCTAGCCCTCTCCTATAAATAGGGGTGTTTGGGGAGAGATTTGACACAACTACAATTATTGCTAAAAATTCAAAAGTTTAAGGCTTTCAAAGTTCTTGGTTTTTGTGCTAAATTCTCTCAATTTTCTGAAGGGTTTTCAAAAGTTTTTCTCTGATTTTAATTTCTTTTCCTTACACAAAAGAGCTTCAATTCTACTCATTATTCTCTAAGGACCTTTGTAAGGGAAGAGATTTTTGAAAGAGAGAGTTTGTGGTCTTTTGACTACCAAGGAAATCACTTGTTCTTGAGATTGTAGGAGTTGGGTACTCCATTGTATTTGAGATCTTTGTGATAGTGGAAGTGGTCGGAATCCTTCTGGGGAAGGCGGGGAGTAGAGCTGGGTGCTCGAACCTCGATAACATATCCTTGTGTTTGCGATTGGTTTACATTCTTGCAATTATTACTCTACTTTGCTTGCACTTATTACTTGCTCATCATACTTATTTGCTTGCATTCATATTGTGATTGTTATAGCTTTAATTTTGTAAATTGCCCTTTGATTAGCATTATCACCTATTCACCCCCCTCTAGGTGATTTTCATTATTTATTTAAATTTTTTTATAAGTGGCATTGGTCGTTAGTTCTATTAGGCTTTTTAATCTGCCCATATAACGAGCCTTTAGTCAGTGACACCCAAACTGGACGGTCTTAGGGCACCAGGAGAGAAAACACCCCAAGGACTTAAGAACTCGAGCAAACAAGGCACAAAACTAAGGATTTTATTTATTATATGGACCACTTTTAGGCGTAAATACTTATGCTTTATGAGGCACAAGTACCCAGCTTAATCAGAGGATTTTATATATATATATATTTTTCTTTTTCTTATAAGGTATAAGATTCTTTATTTTTGAACTCTAAGTGTGTAAGTATATAAAGTATGCATATTTCATCAAGATAAAAATTATGACTAAATTACTTTTTTAAGTTTTCTTTCTAACCCTAGAAATCAAACAAATAATCTTATTTTGACCAAGTGTAAGAAATCCTAATTATGATTCTCCTATTCCTTAAAATTAACTTAATTTCTTACAAAAAAAATAGGTCAAAATATTGCTTCTCTTTTCAAAAAAATTTAAAAAGCAAAGAAAATGCTAAATTTTTTCTTTTCTTAAATAAAAATAAAACCTATGTTATGTTAGAATCCTCCTCCACACCTATCTCATGCATTTTTCTCAATGTATGAATGAATGCTTAAATGCATGACAAAAAAGAAAAGGAAGGATAATGTTATCTCAAGGTGGCGGTTCTGGTGGTGGTCAGATTGAGCCAAGCGTTGCTACCCAATCAAAATAATGTGGTGGTTCATGGAACCCACCTTTATTAACCTATTTTCTATTTACATAATAATAATCCCCAATATGAATATGATCATGAAAGATCCTATCATGAAACTTATTCCCTTTACTTGACCAGTCTTCAAAAATCATCACGGAGTCATCATGGTCTATACTTATGTCCAACAGAAGAACGTGACTTGGTAGAATAGTTGACTTGGGTTCAAGAATGATAGGTTCAGAACCAATACTAACTCGAAAAAATCAACTTTGGGTTTGAAAATGGTTACAGTCGGTCGACCCATCAGTCGACCGCAAAAGGGGATCGGTCGACCAGTCGGTCAACCGAAAATGTGCACCAACATGCACACCCCTTCTACCAGAGGTTCGGTCAACCGTGAGATCGACCGTTCTGGCCTGTAATAGGCACGGTCAACCGACTTAAGTCAAAAACAGGGTCAAGGTCAGTTTTAAAAATTATGAAAATTTTTAAACAATTTTTGTATAATTTTTGGAAGAGAGAAGACATGTATAGCAATGAGGTACAAGTTCTAAACTGAGATAAAAATATTTAAGAAAAATGTGGAATATGTATCAAAGCTAAACATGTCAAAAACACAAAATAAACTATACTTTTGAAAATGTGCATTTTTGTGTGTGTATATCTTTGAGCCTCAAAACTATATTTTACTCTTTAACAAACTAGATTCTTACAAGGTTCTAATCGACTACAAGAATCTTCAAGCGGACTTCTCTGATGGCGACGTTAAGTGCTTTGATCTTCAATCCCGGTACTTGAGTACCTTTAAGTCATCAACACCTTCTTTTAGAGGAAGAAACCTGTTAGATCTTCTTGAACCCTGAAACACACTTAAAACACTTGAACTTGATTTGTACTAAATAACTACATATGCTTTGTTATCATCAAAACACAAAACCGGTGATTGTAACCTTTGGGCCAAAGATGATTGCCAATGCAGTAGAATACGTAAGACGGTGTAAGGCTTGTCAAATTCATATGAATTTCATATACCAACCTTTAGAGCTTCTCCATCCCATAATTACGCCATGGCCATTTGAAGCATGGAGATTTGACATCATAGGACCTATTAGTCCTGGGTTAACTATAGGTCATCAGCTCATTCTTATTATAACCGATTACTTTTCATAGTGGGCAAAAGCCATACCGCTCGTTGAAGTTAAAACTACTAACGTGGTTAACTTCATTAAACATCACATCATTCATCGATTTGGTGTTCTAAGGAAGATCAATCATGACAATGGTCCCAAATTTGTAAGTCAATCATTCTTTTGGTTCTGTGACAAATACCGAATACAGAATGTGACTTCGTCTACGTACAACCTTGTTGCCAATGGGTTTGGCGGAAGGCGTTCAACAAGATTATCATCAAGGTCCTCAAAAAGTTCATTTCCTCAATCAAACAATACTGAAATGAGAAGGTCAATGAATGTCTTTGGTCCTACCGAATAACGGTTCGAACCCCTATAGGCAATATAAATTTTTTTCTAGTGGGTGTGAAGCAGTCTTACCCATGGAGATCCAAATATCGTCACATCGTGTTACCTTGGTAGTCAAGATGACAGAAGGAGATAATGATTGACTGCGTCTCCAAGAGCTTGAAGCATTGAATGAAAAGCGTTATAAGCTCAACAGCACATTGAGCTATATCAAGCTCGAATCTCAAGGGTCTTCAACAAAAAGGTCAAAGATAGAATCTTCCAAAAGGGAGACTTGATCTTAACTGTCAGGCGACCTATGGTCATGACACACAAGATCAAGGCAAATTTCAACCCAAATGGAAAGGATCTTTTATAGTAGAGACAGTCTACTCAAATGGAGCTTATCGTCTCACAAATCCAAATGGCGGTACTATCCATGATCACGTTACTATTATACCTCTGATCAAATAAGTACTATACATGATCATGTTAACATTATATCTCTGATCATCAAGTCAGATTCATCATACTATATTTTTTTCCTTCATGAAATCTGTTTCCCCAAGCAGAATTCTTTTGCATCTCCTAGGAAATCTTATTCTATCGAAACTTTCTAACTATGATGAATCAATCTCCAACAAGGAATCAAATAGTCTGTTGGTAATGATCTCTCTTCCTTCGACCCGAGCATAGTAGTCCTCATTGATCGACAACCACTCGACAATAACAAAAAACTTATGAACAAAAGGCCTAACCAGCTCATCTAACTTATATAACACCTGATCATTAACCTTCACCAAGAGATGCCTCTTTTGATCCTTTACAGTTGGTTGTATAAACAAAAGTAGGATCTTATTGAACAGCGCGTCAGCCCTATTCTCCCTGGCCTTACCAATGAGCTCCTAGTCAGTTATGTCCAGTTCGTCACCTCTGAACTTACAGGTGCCCAGATATCGCCCCTTTAGTCCAGTAAGGACTCTCTTTTGTTATCATGTCCAGTTCGTCACCTCTGAACAACAGGGTTATGAGTCAGGTGACTCCTAGTCGGTTATACTCAGTTCATCACCTCTGAACTGACGAGTGCTCAGATCACATCCCTATAGTCCAGTAAGGACTCTCTTTTGCTATTATATCCAGTTCGCCACCTCTGAACAGTAGGGTTACGAGTCTGCTGACTCCTAGTCGGTTATGTCCAATTCGTCACCTCTAAAACTAATGGGTGCCAAGATTTGCCCCTTTAGTCTAGTAGGAACTCCCTTTTGCTGCCAGTTCTCCACCTTTGAACAACAGGGTTATGAGTCTGGTGACTCCTAGTCGGTTATGTCTAGTATGTCACCTCTGAACTGACAGGTGCCCAGATATCACCCCTTTAGTCCAGTAAGGACTCCATTTTGGTGTTATGTCCAGTTCACCACTTCTGAACAGCAGGGTTACGAGTCTTGTAACTCCTAATCGGTTATGTCCAGTTCATCACTTCTGAACTAACGAGTGCCCAAATCTCACCCCTTTAGTCCAGTGAGGACTCCTTTTGATGTCATGTCCAGTTCACCACCTCTATACAGTAGGGTTACGAGTCGGTGACTCTTAGTCTGTTACGTCAAGTTCGTCACCTTTGAACCGACGGGGGCCCAGATATTGCCTCTTTAGTCTAGTAAGGACTCCTTTTTGTTGTCATGTCCAGTTCGCCACTTATGAACAACAGGGTTATAAGTCTGGTGACTCCTAATCAGTTATGCCCAGTTTGTCACCTTTGAATCAATGGGACCCCAGATATCACCCCCATAGTCCAGTAAGGCTCCATTTTGCTGTCATGTCCACTTCGCCTCCTCTAAACAATAGATTTACGAGTCTAATGACTCCTAGTCAATTATGTCCAGTTCGTCACCTCTAAACCTGCAAGTGCCTAGATCTTGTCCCTTTAGTGTAGTAAGGTCTCCATTTTGTTGTCATATCTAGTTCGCCACCTCTGAATAGAAAGGTTACAAGTTTGGTGACTCCTAATCGGTTATGTCCAGTTCGTTACCTCTGAACTGACAAGTGCCCAGATATCACCCTTTAGTCGAGTAAGGACTCTCTTTTGCTGTCATGTCCAGTTTGTCACCTCTGAACTGCTGGGTTACGGTGATTCCTAGTCGATTATGTCCAGTTTGATACCTTTGAACCGACGGGTGCCCAGATATCGCTCCTTTAGTCCAATAAGACTCCCTTTTGCTATCATGTCCAGTTCACCACCTCTGAATAGCAGAATTATGTGTCTGGCCACTCCTAGTCGGTTATATCCAGCTCGTCACCTCTGAACTGACGAGAGCCTAGATATTACCCCATTAATCCAGTTAGGACTCTCTTTTGCTGTCAGGTACAATTCTTCACCTCTAAATAACAAAGCTCTGAGTCTGTTGACTCCTAGTCGGTTATGTTCAGTTCGTCACCTCTAAACCGACAGATGTCCAGATCTCACCCTCCTCAGTCCAGTAAGGACTCTTTCTTCACTGTGACGTCCATATTACCTCTAAACAATAATTCTCTTTCGAGTGGTTCATATTCTATCATGTCCATATTACCTCTGAACAGATGAATCCCTAGCCTAATTTACCACTCTTATACCCCGCGGATTCATTTTTTTAGTCTATCAGAATAATATCTAATTCTTGATGGTCTACTCTTTACTTATCCTATTATGTTTCAATCTCTGAATAGGTTCAGTCACACCCCCCAACTCTTTCGAGAGTTTGCTTGTTGGGGTCATACCTCCACATCTAGTTCCCTCGGGAACTAAACATATTAAACTTTCTTTCATACAAAGTTTAAATTATCCATGGGTAATAATAAAAATAGCAAGCAAAAAGAAGTACAAAGGAAATAGACATGACAGAAAACCATTGATCAAGAAAATTTTTTTATTAATTCAATAAAAGGAAAAAGATACATTGGCAAATACATTCTCTCAGCATATGGTCAAAGTTTAACTTCAAGAGCAGACAACTTATTTCTCTTATTCTCCTCAGCCCTGGTAATGGCCAGCGGTCGTAGCTCCTCCCTGCTGACAATGGCCACCTCATCTAGATGAGCCCGAGGTGCCTCTAACTTGGTTCTATTCTCTGCTTCCAACTTTTTGATATGGATGCTCTTGGTAGTAAGTAGCTCTAACTTGGCAGTCTCATCACGTTGCACCAGCTAAGCCTTAGATAAATGACTTGTGCCTTGGCAATCATCTGACACGCCTTCTTTATATCTCCGATTGCTGAAGCTAATATCCGATTTGACAATTCAATCTCCTCGGCGATGTTCTGCTCTTCGACCTTTAAAAGATCTAGTTCTTTGACTGCTGGCTCCACCTTCTTGCCTCCCTGCATAAGCTTGCCATATCTACGCAAAGAAAGTTCTTCCTTAATCAATGGAACGATATCAGATTGACTTAGATGATGCCACTCACCTATGTTCTTTTCAAAATCCTTGACTACTTGCTCCAAAGATCCTACCCGCTCAGCTCTACCGACATCCCTGATGTTCTCAATAGCTCATATGAGTATCAACCTCTGGGATACGAACAAACTTCTCGTACCCTTCAATACCATCGAGAGACATTGCCCCAAGCTGGTATAGAAGCCATCGACTAAATCCACTATAAACTCTTCTTCTAAAGCGACTGCACTCGGTGAGGGAGCAATCACTGAAGAAGAAGTCTTCATTAGCATAATCATGTCAACACCAGGTATACACCGAAGGGATGATAGAAGCAGCCGCCAGAGATGCAAGGCTGGTGGTTCACTGGAGAAGCAGACTTAATGACCAGTGTTAGGAGTCTGGGTTGGTGATCATCACCAAAGCAATAGAAGCAGAAACTGGAAGAGCAGGCAAGATCAATGATGATTCCATTATAGGCTCGGGCGTGAACGCAATCTGCTCTGATACCGGCAGTGTTGAGGAAGTGGAGTCCATCCCAATTGTCACTGATAATTCAGCAATCATTAGATGTAGGACTGAATTGCCATATATATAGGTGATCCAACCCAACGGGATTAACCATTGAAGGAACAATTACTTCCTCATGAGGCCTTTCAACACTTGGAGCAGTCAATGAAAGGATCTCTGCCAAATTGTAAAAGTCAAAAATGATGTATATAAAAAGGAAACAATCACTGGATAAATATTATGATCATTACCTAGAGAAGTTGAGGTCACGGTAGTGGTAACCTCAGTATTGGTTACCTCACCTGGGGCAATCTCAGTAGAAGTACCCCTAGTGGTGGTAACTTTAGTAGTAATAATTTCAGCTGGAGTAGCTTTGGCAACTTCAGCGACAACAGTTCCAACTGGAGAAACCTCAGCAATAGAAGCTTCAGTAGAGACCACTGCAATACTGGCTACCTCACCCGGGGTTATCTCAGTAGGAGATACCCTGAAGTGACAGCTTCAACAACAACAGCTTTGGCAGGATGGCAGGGGCCACACTGGTGACTGACCCAGAGACTCCCTTTTCACGTCAGAGGTCTCGAGGATTTGCATCCTCATCCTCATCCCCTTGAAGAAGGACATCACCTTCACCAGAAGATCTAAAGTTAAATAACTGATCTTCGAGACCTTTTGGATTAAAGTAATCCTCCTTTTCTCCCTCCCTGTAAGAGAAAAGAGGATCAAAAGCCCCTTCTTCCTACCTACATTTGAGATTAAAGATGAAAGTTAGTCATGAAAATGAAAGGGAAAAGAGAGTTACATAAAGAAAAGGAAAAACAATCTTACTAGGAGCCTGCGCGGTTTCCCTCTGAGTCACCTCTCGAGTGGGTAACCGGGAGATTAGAGGATCAAAAGGAGGAATGTAAGCAGTTGATTCTCCTACCCATCATAGAAGACTTCCCGAGCATGTTGATGAAGTTTGCCACCACTTGTTTCTTTCACGGAAGCCCATGAGAAGAAATTCCCTCTGCTTCCTTTGAAGTGCACGCCCACATCTTCTGCCTCCTCTTCTTGGGGTCCTTGTTCACCTCATTGACCACCTCCCTGATGAGCAGGCTTTTGAAGCCTCGCCTTCAGCCTCAGCCTTGAACTCTGAGAGACCTGCTACTCGAACCCATTTACCTTGTTTGCGCTCTCCTGCCTTCTGCTTCATGTGGGTCAAAATCAACTTTAGTTCGGAAGCATTAATCTTGAACTCTGGCAAGCAAGAGTTGGAGGAGTGGTACAACTGGCAGAACCCCAGACTCAGTAAGAGGTTGGGAGTCCATTGTGGCATACATAATTGAGCTCCCATACACCCGACAATGAAGTGCCTCCATGCACGAGCACCATCTATCAAACGCCCATATGCCCAGGCAAGGATTAGTGTTGCCAATGTATAGTTGTTCGTAACCAAACTATCGGGTGAACCTACGGGCAAGTATAGGTTGAGGAAACAGACGTCCCTACAGCGGTACAGCAAATGAGATCGTTAGGTGCTAACCAACCTGTTGAATGCCTGAACGTGAACTATCCGACCCCTTCATCATAAAACTTCTCACCGTACTCGATGTCGAGGATGTGAGGTAAACACCGGAAGAGACTATAGTTATCATGGCTATGAATCATCTTTCAAATTCTCCACATAGTTCATACTTCAGCGCGAGTCCTCAAAATGACAAAGAAGAGCGACCTGAGCATTCTCTGCTAGCTCTCATCCAGATTTAATTAGCGATGGATAATGCATCACGAACCAGGCCATGAGATAGGCATATGGTAGTTCCATCCTGGGGCATTGTCCATCTCAAAGGAGGATGATCTCTTTTCCCTCCTTCTTTGTCATGCCCTCCCTACAAAAAGCCTCCGCAAGCATTCGAATGTCGTGTTGGATGGAGCAAATCATCGCCAAAAGTAGTCGAGGGTGCATCCATAAACCAGCTGAACGACAGGGAAAAGTGCACAGGGCAAGATCACATCATGCGAAAGAGACGGGACCATGTACTTCTTCAACCAGACAGAGATGAAACTCGCTAGCAGAGCTGGGCAAAATAGGATCTAACGAGCTTAGTGGTGGAAGCTCTTAAATGGGTCGCCCTTCTAGTATATCTCATCATCTTCTTCCAAGATGACGTCCCCATATCTGTTGACCATCAACATAGCTTCAATGTCTGTGTCAGCCACTGGCGCATAGATCTCCTCTGGTACGCTCTCCAAACTGGGAAACAGATAGTCTTCCCATCTTTTTAATCCATTACCATTCCTGTGGATGTTATGTGCATCGAGATAAATGTTAAAATGGCACATTAGCTCCAGATACGTCTCATACAAGGCTTTATCTTGAATACCCACCTCCTCGAGCTCTTGGGTGCACAGAAAGTACAAGGGAGGAAGCCCGTGGGAAGCTTTGACACCTCGCACATCTCGTGCAGGCCAACCCAGTTCTCCAACCGAAGTAAAGAAAGTCCTATTGGATGGACAGTAGAGCTCGAATAGGGCGTTGAAGTTGGGGACTCTAACTATAATCCCATGGCAGGTGGCCTGAACTGGCTCATAAAGCCCCAGCTTCTCCAGTTCATTGCTAAACTACTCCAGGACGTATCTTGTCAGATGGCTCTACCACTACTTCTTAGTGGAATGTACCCAGCCCGGGGTTCGAAAATCTGTCGCTTGATAATTGCCCTCGGCCTTGATGAACTAGTTGAGGAAGGTTTTTGCCATTGCCAGATACTCCCCCATTGGTACGTCCATACTGACAAGACCAAAATATAAACGCTGACAGGGTTGGGAGGCCCTGATCGATTATAACGTGCAAGGTCAGAATGCCCAAGTGCACTAAATCCTAGCTACTAGTCATGGGCCACCCCATCCTCTCTACCGTCACTAACCGAAAGAAAGAAAGTGGGGATGGCATCTGCTAGAGGAAGATAGTACTTCTCCTCTCTGATCGTAAAGATCCACTGGTCTTCTCCCGCGACTAATTGTTGGTCTGTATCTGAAGCTGCATTATCGAACATGAATGTTGGCTTCTTGAACACTATCTGTTACTACCCTCGAGTGCAGTGGTAGATAGAATACTCCTAAGAATATGTTGATCTCCAGCGAGAATCAACGCATCTCACTCCAGCGTGCTACCCTCACTAAAGAGAGGATTATCCTTGAAATTGAAAATGGGCATGCCCGTCCATTCTTTGCACTGACCAAAGAAACAATTCAGTAGCCCAATCAAATAATGCATTGCAAAATAAGAAGAAGCAAACATGTTAGTAACGTTAAAATTAAATGGGAAAAGTTAGAGGCATAGCCTCTTTAAACAGAAGCTTATAAGACCTAGCTTTGCCTAGTTGGCTAACGCCTAGCCTCACTCAGAAAGCTAAGGCATAGCCTCACTCAGGAAGCTAAGGCATAGACTCGATCAGGCTGCTAAAGCCTAACTTCACTCAGAGAGCTAAGACCTAGCCTCGCCAGCGAGCTAAAGCCTAACTTCGCTGAGGGAGCCAGACTCCCCAGCTTCACTGAGGGAGCAGAGTTCCTAGTTTCTCTAAAATAGCTGTTAAGGCCCAAGTATGGTACTTCTTCTGAAAAGAGCCGTATCTTTTTAAGTATTGTCACGACCAGATTATTTGACGACTCATACCAGAGGAAGAACAGAGGAGTGTGCTTAGCTTTTGCCATGAACTTGCATACGGCGGACATTTTAGTCCCCGCAAAACTGCAGAGAAAGTTTTACAAAGTGGGTTTTACTGGCCCACTTTGTTCAAAGACTCATTCCACTTTTGCAAGTCATGTGCAAATTGTCAGAAGATTGGAAAATTTTCGAGAAGAGACATAATTCCCCTGAACCCGATTCTCGAAGTCAAAATTTTTAGTGTTTGGGGTATCGACTTCATGGGACCTTTCCCAAATTCCTTCGGTAACCAGTTTATCTTGGTTGTTGTAGGTTATGTCTCTAAATGTGTAGAAGTTGTGCCTACTAAGATCAATGACAACAAAGTGTTTATCAAATTTCTCAAGGAAAATATCTTCTCCCATTTTGGCACCCCCAGAGCGATAATTAGTGATAATGGGTCGCATTTCTGCAATAGAGTTTTTGAAGCTCTGATGTGAAAATATTCTATCACTTACAAGTTATCCACTCCGTATCATCCCCAAACAAATGGGCAAGTCGAAGTGACCAATCGACAAATCAAGCTCATTTTGAAAAAGACTGTTGGACAAAACCAAAAGGAATGGTTGGACAAGCTAAATGATGTGTTATGGGCTTACCGAACCGCTTTTAATACGGTCTTGGGGATGTTTCCTTATAGAATCATATTTGAAAAAGCCTGTCATCTGCCAATCGAGTTAGAACACCAAGCCCTATGGGGCTATTAAGCAACTCAATTTCGATCTGACTAAAGCCGGCGAACTAAGGAGACTGCAGCTCTCAGAGTTGGAGGAGATACGGAACGAGGCTTACGAGAACGCACGGATTACAAAAAGTAGGACTAAAATTTTTCATGACCAGATCATCAACCGGAAAAATTTGCCCCGAGAGACAAGGTTCTGCTCTACAACTCGAGGCTTCACATTTTCGCGGGGAAGTTTAAAACTCGTTGGTCTGGACTATTTATTATGCGCACCGTCTTCCCACACGGTGTTGTGGTTATTGTTGATCCTAAGAGTAATACAGAATTCAAAGTGAATGGGCAAAGACTGAAGCCATTTTTGATCATTGAGTCTGCGTCCCATGCTGAAATTGTGCTGAGTCTTTTTGTTCCATCATACGCCTGACCATCACCATCTACACACCACCAAAAAATAATAATAAAAAAAATTATTATTAAAAAAATTTAAGGGTTCTTTCTACTTATTGTTTATATGCTCCCCCTTTATATACTTGTAAATACCCTTCTTGGAAATTTTATTTTCTACCCCTATTTTTCCTCTCTTCTCCCTCTCCCTTAGCCTATTCGCACTTGGCGGACCGAGTTGACGGAGACGGTGATATCTTTTCTTCACCCTATTTATTGCATTTGCATTTACATGACTAGCATTGAGGACAATGCATTAGATAGGTATGGGTGGGTGCTAATATTCTTTTCTTTTTACTTTAAAAAAACCTCCTGAACGAAAAAAGAATTTTTATATTCTTTATAAAAATGCCCAAAGGTTGTAAGAATTAAGGGAACCTTATTAAAAAATCTTTATTTTAGCCTAAATAAAAAAGAAACATTGATTTGACTAAGAGTTAGGAGGGACAAGGAAAACAACTCATACCTTTTGTTTAGCCTTAGTAGAATATGCATAAACCACACATACGCTTGGGATTTAGAGACAACTTTGAATTTAATAAAAAAAGCTGGATAATTGTGCCTCAAAAAGCATGATTACTCACGCCAAAAAAATTATATATTTATATATAAATCTTGGTTTCGTGGCCTACTTTATTTGCATATTTGACCTGAGGGACGTTTTTCCACCTGGTGCCCTAAAACCATCTAGTTTGGGAGTCATCAGTTTGATATGTTTTACATGAGTAAAGTAGAAAGCCTAAAGAAACCAAGAATAAACATCTAGATAAAGATTAATAAAATTAAATGGCATTCAAAGTTGAGTTGAGAAATCCCAAGCACATCACACTTATACATTATGCATATCTATCTAAAGCAAAATAACAGCATGAGTTAGAAGTACATGATCCTTTCTAAATTCAAAGAAAAACTATAATTTCTTCTTTTATGAAGGCTAAAGTATAGGAGGACTTATGACGGTTAAAATGAATTTTTATATCATTCGATCATTTTTACTTAGATGATTGAAAGTTCTTTTTCTTGAAAGAGATTTGCTGACAACTAACATTTTCTTCTTTTATTGGCTTTTTGTGGGTGCAATCACTGAAAACCCTCAAGAGACAACACTCCTCCTCTAGGGAAATCTAGAGGTTTAAAGGCTTGTTGCACATGCTCAGTGCAATCACGTCAGCTGCGAAAGTGGTGTAATAATTTCTTGTTTTTGTTTTGCTCGGGACGAGCAAAAAAGATAAGTGTGGGGGTGTGATTAGTCTCAAATATTGCATAATTTTTACCATATCTGTATATTTATCTTATATAAAATACTGCTAATAATAGTTTGCTTGTGTGATCCTAGATCCATGGTGTGCAATGAAGAAGAAGATCCAAATAACCATTTAATGGGTGATTAAAGGCCTACAAAGTAACCATTGACCTTAGGAGGAGATTCTGTCAGACGTGGGGGCTCAAATTTGAAATCCAGAAAGTACATCTGAAAGGGGACCGAAGTGACCGCACACAGTAGGCGGCGTTACGCGTACCGCCCTGGTACAGTCACAGAAATGTGGCTCTGGCCACGTTAGCCACGTTTCCGCGGCCGTACTGGTGCGGCCGTGCCAGTGCCTCCGGCCATGGGTTGCCCCCTTTCCCCTGGTGCCTATAAATAACCCTCTTGGGGGTTCTTCAGGGGATATCCAGAGTTTGAGAGATTGTTGTTAGTTTGTTTCTAAGATTTTTAGTTGCTTTATGTTTTCTTCTTCTTTTAGTTAGTTTAGCCATTAGAGTGAAAGAGAGAGAGTGTATACAAGTTGTATCTGAAGGTGACAAGCTCATACAAGTAATACTTCTCTTTCTTCTTTCCATTTACTTGGTGTTTTCATTTGCTTTTACTTCTTTGTTTTAGTGTAATACTTATTCTCTTTACTTCTTCTCTCTTGTTTTTTTTTCTTACTCATGTCTAACTAACTCTTTCATTGTATGGCTAACTAACTACTAACCCACTAATCTCTAACAACTTGATTGATAACCCAAATGAGTCAATAGTGTCAAACAAGCCTTGTGCAAACGAGAGGTATGACATCTTAAGACGAGGTTCTAACTCTAACTTACTTACAAGTATTCCCTTTCTTATATTTCATGCTTAACGGGTTTTTGATGATCTATATATTATAAACCTTACTTGTCTTCGTAAATTAGAGGTATTCCTATTAATCTTTGTCGATACCATTTGTACGCTTGTTTCTTCCCTTATTCTCGCCTTCAATAGATCTTGATAAGGGAATGTTCAAGTTTTTACCGTGTAAAGCTAAGTTAAAGGAACGACTTTCATTCGGTCTCCAACGTGAATAGTTCCTATGCATAAGGGTTATGCTTGCCTATGATCCATTATAAGGCTACATCTTCAAGAAGTTAGAGAAAGTGGAGCAGAGAAAGTTAGCCATGTGTTTTTATCTTTAAGAAAACTTTTCTTTACAAATATCAACCAAATCCAAGAAATCTTTGAAACATCATTTGTTTTCTTTTCAATTCTTTATTTGAAAAAAAGAAATTTCTCTTTACCTTGAACAAAGAAGCCGCATCAAAGCTTCCATCGCTCTCCCTCCTTGTGGATACGACCCGTATAGCCACTTTACTACTACGGAAGAATCGCAAAAGCAGTAACATTGACCCACATTTCTTTACTTATATTTGTGCACGCTTTTTGCCGATCACTTACTAGAAAGGATATGTTCAATTCTAAGCCTAACTTACTATACCTTCCATGGTGACTATGAATCCAATATTGAACCAGAGTCTAATACACTCATGACTACACATGTTTAGTATAGATACCAATTGACCGCAATAGACTCTCTCTTAACAATCAGAGTGGTGACAGCTTTCCTTTTACCTTATAAAGCTCTAAGTAGATTTGAACTTGTCCATAGAAAGTAGAATAATCTGAATCATCACAGTTACCATCTAACCTACGATGTATTACAAGATATCACTCCCAATAAAAGAAAAGGACTTAAGGAGAATTGATAAGATGCAATACATATAAATGGAAGTCATAAGTTCAAGTACGTCTCAAGTTTATTAACTTTATAGGATATACACTATCTGTCACGAGAATAATTTGGAGTTAGGATTTCAACTTTACATTTACACATATTCTATCTCTTGATGTTGTTTGACAATGGGTGAAAATCCTTGCTATAGCAGCATTCTACAATAGACATGACATATCTATCGATATACAAAAGTATTGTGTGACTACAGGGCCTGGCTAGACGTATATATAAGTTGAGACTGGAAGGAGAAGAGGAAATGACTTACATACTTATTAATTGAGATGTAACTTTCTTGATTTAACATACAATTAAATAAGACCTAACAATCAGCTATTCTTTAAATATCTTTGATATGATGTAACCAATGTGGTCGCAACCAAGATTTATATATATAACAGTTACCTTCAGCTATTTATGGATTGTGTTAAACTCTGAAACTGTTTGGATTTTTGCTAATACCGATCTTGATACTACTGATCGAGCAAAACCTACACAAGCAAAATACAGACTTTTAGAACAGTGCTAGGTCCTCAATTCTATCGTGTAGAATAGGGCTAACGGGTCATAATCCATATGGGAGGGACAGCGATGAAAGCGTTATGTAAGTTTCTTCTTATCTTCTTAGTTTATTAAAAATAAAAATAAAAATATTAAGTTAAGTTTAGAAGAAAATGGTAGAAGAAGAGAAGGTGGTGGTGTTGTTATTTTAATTATAAAAGAAAAAGAAACAAAAAGAGAGAAAGAAAAGTGTTGATGCAAAAATCAGAAATAAAAGAAGAATATTTATCTCTACTGTTTGAATCACAGCGAAAATTTACCTTAACATGAAGTAAAGCGAAGTAATAGAAAAGAATAAAGGAAATCAAGGCTTCGGCGAGATCGAGCACAATGAAGAAAAGTGAAAAACCTCTATTGATTGTCACCTTCAATATAAGCTTCTTGAAGAAAAAATTACAATAGTTTCATTCTATAATAACTCTTCCTCTCTTTTGATCATGTAACTCTCTCAAGATTAAAAATAAAATAAAATAATAAAAATAAAAATTATATTAAAGAAGAAAAGAAAACCTAAACTAAATATCTCTCTGAAGTGGTGCCCTTTCTGCCTTTGAGGTATGAGGGTATTTATAGGAGAAAACCAGAGGGATAGAAAGCGTATGAAGATAGGAAGAGCTGGATATTTCTGAATTTGAATTCTCCCCTTATCTCCAAACTTGATTTGATTTATCTAGAAATTCAATTCTGATTTGCAGCTTGTTGGCATGTTGATTACTGAATATTACTTATCAAATGATAGAATTAGAAAGAGCGATCAATAGAAGAATTGCAGCCCAAGTCTTCTTTCTGGAGCACCTTGAATCATTAAATTTGAGTTTCGGTAGCAAAAGTTATGATTAAAATGCTAAGCTGTATCCAACCAAAATCTGAATCTAAATTGCTTCATCTCATCCATTGATCTTCTCTTTATCCATTTATCCTCTTGGATTTTCAGTTTATCTTCTAAAATTGATGAGATATTCATTTATCTTCAGCGAAATAGATAGAGTCTTAAAATAATCCATTTTCTATTAAAATGAGATGATATTATCTTATCTAATATATCCAATTTTCAGATAATATAGCTTTTAGAACCTTTGGATTTGAATCGATCCCTTTTCTTTTGAACTTTTGAATTTAATTAGATAAATTTCATGATTATCTTCTCCCTATCATACCCTGTATGAATTAGGACATTAAGACAAGTTATTTGTAATATTCATTACAGAATATATGTAGAAATGTAATAATATTTATGTAATATATGTGTCCAAACACACACCCTTACTTATCTTTTGCTCGTCCTCGATCAAAACAAAGAGAAAAGAAAAACTAGACTGACCAAACCTAATTCACTTTCGTAGAAATTACAGTTGCAGTTAGCACATGCAACAAGACGTTAAACCTATAGGTTACCCCTAAAGGACGAGTTTTGTCTCGTGAGGATTTTCAGTGGATTGCACTCACAAAAGCATGAAGAAAAAGAAATGAATTGCTAGTATTTTTTGAAAACGCATTTTGAAAGGAAAAAATATTTGAAGTATAAATGTAAAATTTCAAGTAATCTATAAGTCATAAGATTATCAAAACTTAGTTATTCTTAAACTTAGTCTTTATTCAAAAACTTATTTTTAATCAAGGTAAGCATTAAAATTGTATTTTTCATCTAATCTGTTATTTACCCTAAGTCATATGCATCTTGTGACCGTTGAAAATTTGGCTCAGGATTCTTCAACTCTAACTCTTATGCCTTATTTTATATTTATATATATATATATATATATATATATATATATATATATATATATATATATATATATATATTATTTTTTTACATTTATGGCGGTAATATTCCTTAGCTCTATTTGGCTTTCTAATTCACCCATGTAACGAGCCTTAATCGGTGACTCCCAAACCAGACGATTTTAGGGCACCGGGTAAGAAAACACCCCAAGGACTTAGGACTCGAGCAAATAAGGCCACAAAACTAAGGCTTTTTATTTATATGAACCACTTTTAGGCGTGAATACTTATGCTTTATGAGGTACAAATACCCAGTTTAATCAGAAGATTTTTTTTATATATGTATATATATTTTTATATAAGGCATAAGAATCTTTATTTTAGAACCCTAAGTATGTAAGTGTATAAAGTATGCATATTTCATTAAGGTAAAAATTAAGACTAAATTACTTTTTTCAATTTTTCTTCCTAACCTCAAAGTCAACAAATAATTTTATTTTGACCAAGTATAAGAAATCCTAATTATGATCCTCTTATTCCTTAAAATTAACTTAATTTTTTAAAAAAATAAGTCAAAGTATTATTTTTCCATTTCAAAAAGTTTTTAAAGAAAGGAATTTTTTTTTATGTTAGGAAACCCTCCCCCACACCTAACTCATGCATTGTCCTCAATGTATGAATGAAATGTAATAATACATGAAAAAGGAGAAAGGAAAGGAAAATTTTCACCTCAAGGTAGTTCCAGTGGTGGTCTCATTGGGCTAGGTGTTTCTGTCTAATCTAAATACTGTGAATTTTCATGGAACCCACCTTTCATAACCTCTTTCCTATTAACATTTTTATAATCCCCAATATGAATAGGATCGTGTAATTTCCTAGCATGAAATTTTTTCCAGTTATATGACCAATCTTGGAATATCATCATCTAGTCATATTGATCTAAACCTTGGTCCAACGGTGAAAATGTGATTTTGTGGAATGGATGATTTGGGCTCAACAATGAAAGGAATAGGAACCGATACTGACTCAAGAATAAAACTCAAATCAAGTTTAGGTTCGAGAGTCCGAGTTGGTTCATGGTTTGGTCCAAATCATAGAATTCAAGTTCACATTCATTTTCCAACAATGGAATATGACTATCCATCATGGTAGTTCATGTTCAAGCTCTATAGAGATAAGAATCAGTGTTGGCTTTCGAATTGGGTCCAAATCAGGTAAGGATACCGGAGTCAGCATAGATTCAAAAAGTGAAATTGAATCACAATATTGAAAATCGATGTCACATTCATCTTCAAGTTCAATCTCATTGAAATGAAAACTTGTCAATTTGTCAATGGGGTGATATTGGTCAAGTTTAAAATTATGTGATGAAATCGAATCTTGGTTAAAATCTCCAAGATACCATAATTTTTCATCAATATGGCTAGGAGAATCAGGAATGATCAAAAATGTGTTAGGTAGAGTTTCCTCATTCCTATCATTAATTGTGTTGACCAAATGGCTCACTTTTGCTTCTAGCCTATTAAGAGATTTGAGATAATCCGTTTGGAATTGAATACAATCATTTTAGGACTGAATCATGACTCCATATTCTTTTCTAAGTCAATCGGTTCTTCTTGTAGTGGTTGGACTTGAAAATTAGAGTAAGGATCTTGGATTTGGGAATTGTTTGGAAGAATTGAGTCCGCTATGATTTGTACTTGTCATATGTACTCAAGGAAGGCTTCAAAAGTCTTTTTTAAAGAAGATTTCTCTTCTATAGGTTGGTCTTGGTATGAATTATATGAAGTTGTTTGTTGATAAGGTTGCTGATAGTAAGACTCAGGAGAGTTGTATCCTCACTGACTCGGTGAAGAGTGGTGATAATTGTCCCATTCTTGTTCATAATGCTGGGATTGGGGCATATATTGAATCGGATGAGACCAATCTGGCATACTTGATTGGTTAGAATTATGTAATGACGGGTTGGTAATATCTGAATTGAAAGAGGTTGGAGTGAAATATGAATTTGAGTTATAATCAGAATAATTGTAATTATAATATATTTTCACAAGAAAAAACAAAAACAAACAAATAAACAATAAGAAAATAAAGAAAAATATAGCCTATGTTAGGCTAGAGCTTAAACCTAGATGACTCCTAACTGTTGATTATCCATAGGAGATATACTACAGAACCTGACCATAAGTTAATCGGTCAGGTAGGGGTAAGATTGGTGGGAGGTATTCGCGCTTAAAAGCGACGGGCCTAATTATGCCAAACCACTAGCCTTCGGGATTTCGCCCCTCAATCCCCAACCTTAAACACCGATTTGACAAGAGTCAACTTCTAACAACTTTTCCCTTAGGTCAATCCCTATTTGAGTCCGAGATGACCCTAGGGACAACGTCTACTTAATTTTAAGTTAGGATGGGTTAGTGAGTGAGGAGATGATTTTTGGGCTAAGGAAGGGTAATGACTTTCCCACCTTATCGTGTTTAAGGATATGCCCTTAGATCGTTTTCATACTCGTGTGCAAGTATATAGCAAAAATAATACCCAAGCAATATAACATATAAGTGTGTTTCCTAAGCTATATGCAATGCAGACATACCTTTTTCTCTAGCACTCTTCAACAGTAATGTAAAGAAATGAAATAGATAGATGCCCTAAGATGCAAGAGTCTAAGCATTTTTTAGTATTTACAAAACAACAAGTTACTGTTGATTAAAAACATGTACAGAGTGAGTTAAATAGATAAATTAACAATTGCAGATAGTTAAATCTCTGAAAATCAAGTAATCTTTCAGATACTACAGGTAGAAGTTCATCATAGTTGTGCGCTCTGATGCTCTGCCTTCTTGGGCAGAGGCACAGAGTAGCAATATGTCCACTGCAGCTCTTAGTTTTCTGTAATTAGCCTCTATACGCCAAAATAGAGAAGAAAAAGGGATTAATTTGTTAAAGTAAATTAAAAAGAAAAGAAACTTACCGTCCCTCCCGGCAACGGCGCCAAAATTATGATCGAGCCAAACCTGCACAAGCAAAATACAGACTTTTAAAAAATACTAGTCCTCAATTCTACTGTATAGCCTAGGACTAACGGGTCATGATCACAAGGGAGGGACAGCGATGGAAGCGTTATATAAGTTTCTTCTTTTAATTTACCAAAAATAGTTAATACTTATCTTCTCAGTTTATAAAAATAAAAATAAAAATGTTAAGTTAAGAAGAAGATGGTAGAAGAAGAGATGGTGGTGGTCTTATTATTTTAATTATAAAAGAAAAAGAAGCAAAAAGAGATAAAGAAAAGTGTTGATGTAAAAATCAAAAATAAAAGAAGAATATTTACCTCTACTGTTTGAATCATAGCGAAAATTTACCTTAACATGAAGTAAAGCGAAGTAATAGAAAAGAATAAAAGAAATCAAGGCTTCGGCGAGATCGAGCACAATGAAGAAAAGTGGGAAACCTCCATTGATTGTCACTTTCAATATAAGCTTCTTGAAGAAAAAATTACAATAGTGTCACTCTATAATAACTCTTCCTCTCTTTTGATCATGTAACTCTCTCTAGCCTAAAAATAAAATAAAATAAAGAAAATAAAAATTATATTGAAGAAGAAAAGAAAATCTAAACTAAATCATATAACTCTCTCTAACCCTTTCTGCCTTCGAGTTATGAGGATATTTATAAGAGAAAATAAGAGGGATAGAAAGCATATGAAGATAGGAAGAGCTGGATATTTCTGAATTTGAATTCTTCTCTTATCTCCAAACTTGATTTGATTTATCTAGAAATTCAATTCTGATCTGCAGATTATTGGCATGTTGATTGTTGAATATCACTTATCAAATAATAGAATTGGAAAGAGTAATCAACAGAAGAATTGTAACCCTTTAAGTCTTCTTTCTGTAGCATCTTGAATTATCATATTTAAGTTTCGATAGCGAAATTTATGATTAAAATGCTAAACTGTATCAGCCTAAATATGAATCTAAATTGCTCCATCTCATCTGTTGATCTTCTCTCTATCCATTTATCCTCTTGGAGTTTCAGTTTGTCTTCTAAAATTGATAAGATATTTATTTATCTTCAACGAAACAGATAGGGTCTTCAAACAATTCGTTTTTCTCTTAAAATGAGATGATATTATCTTATCTGATATATCCAATTTTCAGATAAGATAGCTTTTAGAACCTTTGGATTTGAATCGATCCCTTTTCTTTTGAACTTTTGAATTTAATTGAATAAATTTCACGATTATCTTCTCCCTATCATACCCTGCATGAATTAGGACATTAAGATAAGTTATTTGCAATATTTATTACAAAATATATGTAGGAATGTAATAATATTTATGTAATATATGTGTCCAAACAACTACCGGTCTTACCATTCTGATTTCCCAACTTTTGATATCACACCAAGAAAATCTTTCTTTTCAATTAATGTCCATGCATATTTTATCAATTAAATAATATTTACAATTCATCATAAATTCCATGTTCTCTCACCTATTAATCTACTGTCAATATAATTAGTGTTGAGCGTTAACTTGTCCAATTAGTAATTAGTTAAAATTGATACAACTATTAGTCTGTACAAGTAACTTTCAGCGTTTCATGATTCTTCCACTAACTATTTGCCAATAGATAACCTATTCAGAGTCCAATATACTAAGCCATGGAAGGGTTTACGTGTTAGGATGAATATATCTTTTGAAGTACATAACACAATGATTCTCTATTTGTCAGTAGGGATAAATACTCATTTAAGTTTGAGGATAATTTGTCAACATACTGAGTATATATAGGCAGAACACCACTTATGAGACATTATTATAAAGAGCCAATACTCTAAAAAAAATTACAACATACTCGCGCTCATAACATGTGTTACTAGAAGGATTGTGTTCAGTTCTAGGCTTAACTCAACATGCCTCTCTATTAACTCCTATAAATTTCATATAGACCCTCCCAAACAGTAATTTGTCAGCTCTATCCTCCCTAACAATCGACTATATTTTCATCATAACTCTTATTTTTGAACATAAGAATACGACACAAAAACTTTCACTGAAAATTAAACTTAATTATCTTCCCAACGGTATATTATATGACCTACTTAATTCACATAAACAACCCTAAATAAACAAAAATCTTTCAGCCACTTAAAATTCTACAACTCGGTAATTTCGACTAGCTTGTCGTATTTCAGCTATAATTTCTAGCACCGACATTCGATTGGGACACCGCAAAAGCTATTGGAAAGTAAACTCGATTATCTTTCTAACGATATATTACATGGCACCTATGGTTCTTAATATACTGACGAACTGAACTAAATTTTACAAATTACGGTGTTTAACATATTTGCGTTCCATTTCAAGAGTATTAAATTATGGAACTTACAACTTATTTTTTAACCTCCCCCTCTAAATTCAGATTCATAAACAAGCACCTTGAACATTTAATTCTAGTTATATACTTAATCAATCATCATATTAATTCATCCTCATCTTCTAAATTTCACAATAGAACAAAGGGGTCTTCTACTCTATTTACAACCATTAGTTATTTTACAAAATTGCAAGGATTTGGAAGGAATCAAGAAGGGATCTCCCTCACACAACCAAGAACAATTACAAAGAAAGAAACAAGATCTAACATGATGATCAAAAATCTGAAAATAAAGGCAAGATCTGAAATTTAACATTTATCCTCAATCTGAAAAAAAAATATAATGTACTCCCTCACCTCCTTCTTCCCGCCGCCTGGCCACCCAGCCGGTCGTGCCTAGCTTGCCACCGCCGCCACGCCGCGCCTGGCCGACCGGCCACCGCCGTCGCGCACCATCAGAGAGGGAGAGAGTAGTAGGGGGAGAGAGAGAGAGTGAGGAATAGAGGGGATTTGATTTTTGGGGCCTCTAGGGCTTTGGCCATGGAGAAATATCCTCTAGAAAGAGGATGAAGAAGAAGAACTCTCATTTGGACCCTTTTAAGATCCATACCCATATTATATTACAAGTTTGTCATAACCCTTTCATCCAAATGTCCAACTCTCAAATCAAGAAAATCTAGACCATTGATCTCCCCTTCCATGCACACCTAGTCTCTCCACTAACTCTAAGATTTAAAATATTCTCATGGTTGTATTTTCTTGGTTAAATATATATATTTCATGTATAAGCTAGCATACCTATACATTGAAGTAATATGTGCACACTAATTATGATATATGTATATTCATATATGTCACTTAAAATTTTCAAAATTATTGAACATACTCAATTAATCAATATCAAAATTTTTCTTAATATTCTATATAGTATTAATAACCCAAAATTATATTATTAAATTAGGGTTTAATAACCCGGGGTGTTACACCCCGAGAGGACACGTCACAGCAACCAATAACCCCGACCTCTCAGCAACAATTGCCTCGCGACATTGATCAGTCTGCTCCCTTCTCCTGTCGAAGACTTTGAGGAGGAAGAGGCAGATGGAGAATCTGTAGTGGTCAATTCCAGACCCTAAAAAAGATCACGACACGCCGCCTATCACCTCGGGGGATCACTTCTCTGTCAGCGGACATAGCCCTCACGCAAGCATAATGTGGGCCCAAGGAAAAAGTCTCGGGTCTCGCCCCAAGCCCTTATCTAGATGGTCACAAGCATCGGGCCTTGGGCCTCGCCACAAGCCCTCATCTGGTCAGACATTACCTACCCTAGTCATCACTCAACCGGAGCTGCATGACTCTGGGAGACTTCAACTTCTAGTACAAGGACCTTTCTCGGGGTCACCGCTCTACTTACAGCTGGATAGCACAATCCCTGTGATTTATGGATTCAACTATGTTGTCAAATTATCCCCACGTTGTAAACATTGTAACGCTCCATATCAATGCGAGCAGTTATGGATAGTGGCGAATATCTCTGCATGGCAATCCTGCAATCAAACATTGCGCTCTGGGTGGTTACAAGGAAATTATAACGTGCGAATCAGGAAGGGAACTAGATCCGAAGATTCGCACCCACGAAGACAGTTCAGGCGGGTATAAATACATCTCCTTTTCCAACGAAGATGATCGAAAAAATGAATACCCTAGCGAACCGGTAATCACACATAGCGTTTTGATTTCTTCTTGTAATTCCTTCGAATTAAAGTAGAACATCTTTTTTCTTCATGGTTTTTGCCTTTTCGGATTTCCACGTTAAATCTCTTGTATTTGTTGTGATTATCTGGTTGATGCGTGCTTTGCAATTTAGTGCACATGAGAAACTCCTTGGCGAATTTCCCACAGTAATGATTTACCAGATAAATCTAGGCTCATATCAGTTTTGGGTATCTTTTGATAAGTATCTCTCCTTTAATTCATTTTACAAAATTACGTTAGTATTAGATTTATCAACAAACACGGCTCTGCAACTCTTGAGTGACACACTTGAATGGGATAATCCCCAGCTCCACCATCGGCCCAGCCCTAGGATTGTTCCTATTCTCGTGGCATTATCGTAATTACAGGGTTACCACTGTGCAAATTCGTAGTTATCCATCTCTCTGCCTCGTGGGTGGGGGGCAGATCCCGAGCGCATGTGCTCCCAAACGGCTCTGACGCCCCGTGGGCCCCACTCTTTGCCCTCGCCATCCCTAACCACACGAGAAAGTACTATCGCACCCCGTTTCAGAAAACCCACAACTCGCTGGCTGTGGGGCCAAGCACTGGGGGTGAACAGAAAAAGCGTCACATCCAATTTTTTCGCACACGTGCGGCGATATCTGCGGCCCCGCATCACGTGAAGGGGGAGGGGGCGGGCGAGTGTGGTGTGGTGTGGGCCCACACGTCATTTCACGTTCCTCCCCTCCCAGTTACAGTCGCTCTCTCGCCATTTCCCGCCGCGTTCCGCCGTGAGAAGCGCGGCATCGTGCCGGACGCACACGCGTATCTACCAGGGCCAGGAGCGGCGCCAGGTTGCGTGCATTCTCATCTCCTGCTCTGCACACGTTCCTACTGTTATCTTGCCACGTCGAACCGCCGAGGTTCATGTGATGAATAAAAAATTCAAATTTCATGGGGACAAGCAAATTAGCATGCAGACAATAGGGCCTACGGAACCTCACATTTTGTTTTAATTGATGGATGAGTAATAAAATATTCAAAACATTTAATTTTTAATTTATAAATACTTTAAATAATATAAATTAATTTTAACGGAGTGGATCTTGTATTCTAATGTCAGAAGATTCCAACATGAATCTTTCCCACTCAAATACAACCCTCTAATATTTGAATACAAGTGTCTCTCTGTTAAAGTTGATCTATATTATTTCAAGTATGTATAAATTAAAAATCAAGTAATGCATAAAATAAAGAAAAATGACAGTCTAAATAGTGAGTTGGTTAGTTTAACGGTGCAGAACATTTGAAATCTAACAAAAAATTAGTTTGTAGGGGTTTTTAAATGTTTAGATCATGGTCAAATGGCCGGATCGAGAATGTTATGTCTAAATATATAGATCTAATCAACTCATTGAAATACACCTAGAGCGGGGTGAATAGGTGTTTTGCTAATCAAATACAATTTTAAAACTACTTATGATGAATTATGCAAACGATCAAAACAATAATTGAAGCTGAATTTCCCGTGAAGGGCTTTAAAACTTCTCCTCTTTAATTCCCTTAGATAATGGGTTGAGGTGTTCAATTGCCTCCTTATTAAGATGGGTATAGACCAGTAATGAAAGTAATGGAATGAAAGCAATTATAGAATTCAAGATGAACAATTACACAAGTATGAAAAATAAAAAACAATAGAGAGTATGATACAAGCAATCGCAAATACAAAGAAATTTGTTTTGAGGTTCAAGCCACTGCTCTACGTCCCCACCTTCACCACTATAAAGGATTTCACTATCATCTAAGGGGTCTTCCACAAAGGGACCTTACACAAAGAAATTACAACTTGGTCTACACAAGACCGGAGTACACAACTCCACCAACTCAACCTTCTACCAAGAGGTAACATAAAGCCAATTGAGGTTATAAAGCATTTGATGATCTAACAAGATCACAAACACTCTCTATTATAACTTCCTATAGAGTAAAAATGAAGTGTTGCTCAAGAAGTTAAGTGAGAGATGAAATTTAGTTGAAAGAATAGAGGAGTTTTAAAACCAACTGAAAATAGCTTTAGAAAGAAAGATCTTGGAGATTGAAAGGTAGAAAAAATTCTCTTTTGAAACAAACTTGAAAACTTGTAAACTTGTGTGTTTTTCTTATCTAAAATCAAAACCAATGACCCATATATATAGGCAATGAATAAATATCATTTACAAATCAACCAGGTCATTTGGGGTGTGTTTAGACACTTGAAAACCAAAAATACCGTTGGAATCCACAAAAATAAAACAAATTAAAAAAACTAGTCGTTATGGCCATGTGACAGCCTGTCGGTCGGTCGACCGACAGGTTATCCAAAAAAATCGTTGGCTCTGGTCGACTGGGCGGTCGACCACTCGGTCGTTCAAAAAGAAAACTAAACTTCAGGTCAGTTGACCGACCCTAACCAAGAGTTAGGGTCTCTCAGTCGGTCGACCGACAACTTGCATAAACGTGCACGCTGCTTGGCCAAAGGCCCGGTTGACCGAGCGGTCGACCGTTCTGGCCTACAATGGGCACCGGTTGATGGCCGGTCGACCGTTCTGGCCTGAAACAGTTTTAAAAAACTTTTGAGTTTCAAATATTTTTTTAAAAATTTTGAATTGGTTTATCGGCAATGTATCAATATATAGGTGATGAAATACATGTTCTAAACTTGTTATAAAATTTTGAAAAAATTATGAGACATGTATCAAAATCAAACATACAAAATACCAATACTATCAAAACTTATATTTTTCAAAATCGTGTATTTTGTGCGTATAACTTCTTGAGCATCACTACTTTATTCTACACTTTAACAAATTAATATCTTACAAGGTTCTAAGTGACTATAAGATCTTCAACCGGGCTTCTCCATTAGCGACGTCGAGTGCTTTGAGTTTTAATCCCGTATTTGATTCTTCTTGAATCTTCAACACCTTCCTTTAGAGAAAGAAAACTTCTTGAATTCTTAGATACCCGAAATATACTTAAACACTTGAACTTGATTAGTACAGATAACCACATATATTTTATTATCATCAAAATCATAAAACCGAGTGATTGTAACCTTGGGCCAACAATCTCCTCCTTTTTGATGATGAAAAAATATGTGAGTTATTTAAGATAAAATATAGGAAAGAGCTTGAAAAGCTCCCCCTCAAGTTATGCTATCTCTCAAGTACAAGAAAACATTATGATTTTAAATGGATTTGACAATATAAGTAAGTCACACATATATGCATATATAAAAATGATATAATATAGAATAATATGCATAAATAGCCTACTATCCTTCCAATCCTCTTTCCTCCAACAACAATATATAAGCATGATAAAGAGAATGGATATAGAATACTAAAATAACTTAATAACTCAAATATCTCTCCTCTTTTTATCATACATCAAAAAAGGTAAAGGCATCAACATAAAAGAGATGTAATTTTAAGAATACATGAAAAAATAATTTGAAAATATTTTCAAAACTTATGAATCCATAATACAAACATTTAACTTACCACAAATGAATAAAAATCTATTATAATTTAGTGGTTTCGTAAAAATGTCCGCAAGTTGAAAATTTGTGGAAACATAATCAATTTCAATATCGTCTTTCTCAAGTGATCTCTAAGAAAGTGATATCGAATATCTATGTGCTTGGTCTTGTTATATTGATTTACATTTTTGGTCTATGAATTATGCTAGTATTATCACAAAATATTTTAATATGGTCATAATGCAAATCATAGTCAAGGAGAGTATATTTCATCCATAGAACTTGTGCACAACAAGCCACGGCCGCAATGTACTCCGCCTCGGCGGTTGAGAGGCTACTGAATTTTATTTCTTAGAAGACCATGAAATAAGGCAATTATTTTGAAATTGATAAGTACCACTAGTGCTCTTCCTATCCACTCTACAAACGATATAGTCGGCATCCGAATAACTCATCATAGAAAATTATCTGATTTTCGGATACCACAAGCTCATTCCAATAGTGCCCTAAAGATATCTAATAATGCGTTTTACCGCAATTAAGTGAGAATCTTTAGGACAAGACTGAAATCTAGCATAGACACACACTAAACATAATATCTGGCCTACTAGCCGTCAAATAAAGTAAACTACCAAACATACTTCTAATAAGTTTAATGTCTACATATACCCTGTTCGTCCTTGTCAAGCTTAGTAGTAGTGGTCATGGGAGTCTTTCTTAATTTTGCATCTTCAAGTCTAAATCTATTGATGAGTTCTCTTGTGTATTTGGCTTGATTTATGAAAATTCTATTATTCCTTTGCTTAATTTGGAGGCCAAGAAAGTAGTTTAGCTCTCCCATCATAGACATCTCAAACTCGTTTTCATGCATCATTCAAATCTTTACAAAACTTTTCATTAGTGGATACAAAAAAAAATCATCAACATAAATTTGAACAATTAGGATATCACTATCTACATGCTTTGTAAACAAAGTGGTGTCAACTTTACCTTTAACAAAATCGTTTGAGATTAGAAAAATTGAAATTCTTTCATATCAAGCTCTTGGAGTTTGTTTTAAACCATATAAAACTTTATCAAGTTTGTACACAAAATTCGGATGTGTAGGATCAACAAACCCGGGGGGTTATTCAACATACACTTCTTCTATAAAACCATTTAAAAACGCACTTTTGACATCCATTTGAAAAATTTAAAATCTTTATAAGAATCAAAGACAAGTGTCATTCTATGGCTTCAAGCCATACTACGGGTGCAAAGGTTTTCTCAAAATCGATATCTTCAATTTGGGTGAAACCTTGGGCCACTAACCTACCTTTTTTCTAATAACATTACCCGACTAATCCAATTTATTTCTAAAGATCCATTTAGTACCAATAGTTGTTCTATACTGGGGTCTTGGAATAAGATATCAAACTTGGTTGCGCTCAAATTGATTGAGCTCTTCTTGCATTGCAAGCAACCAATATGAATCGGCCTCGGCTTCGAGAATATTTTTGGCTCAATGTGTGAAATAAAATCAAAATGTCCACTTAAATCATGGAGTTTGGATCGAGTAGTTACCCTCTTGAATACATCACCTATGATGAGGTCTTTGAGATGATTTGAAGCAAATCTCCAATCCTTTAGAAGTAGTTGTGTTGCCTCCACTTCAACCTCTTGAACTTCATCTTGTACACCAATCTTTGGGTTTTTTCTTCTATAGATGAATCCTTCAAGGTTATCTTCTTCATATCTTCACCTAAAGAAACAAACTCTACAATATTCTTTACAAAAGCATTAAATTCTTCAAACTTGACATGTATAGATTCTTCAATAGTCAAAGTCGATCTATTGAAGACTCTACAGGCCTACTAGTATTTGAATACCCAACAAATATAGCTTCATAGGATTTGGCATCAAATTTTCCTAAATTGTCTTTATTATTTAAAACAAAGAATTTATAACCAAAAACTTTAAAATAAGAAATATTAGGTTTTCTCAAATAGTAAATTTCAAATGAAGTTTTAGAAGTATTTTTACAAAAATAAATCTATTTGAGATGTAACCTGATGTATTTATTGCCTCGGCCTATAAGTGTTGAGGGAGTCCGTATTCATTTATAATTGTCCTAACCATTTCATAAAGAGTATGATTCTTCCTTTCAACGACTTCATTTTGTTGTGGAGTTTTAGGACATGATAGTTCATGTTTGATTTCATATTCTTCACAATAGGTGATAAAGAAGTGGTTAATGAATTCACCTCCTCTATCACTTCTTATACGTAAAATCAGAAAAAATTTCTTTTTTAACTCTTTTTCTAAACACTTGAAAATGTGAAAAGGCTTGATCTTTGTGTTCTAAAAAGAAAACCCATGTAAAACGAGAAAAATCATCAACCAAAACAAAGATAAAACAATTTTCACTTAGACTTTTGGTTTTAGTTGGACCAAATAAATCCATGTGAATTAACTCCAAGGGTCTTGATGCCATGATATCCTTGATTGTTTTGAAAGAGGACTTGGTTTGTTTCTCAAGTTGGCACGCATCGCAAATGCGGTTCTTGCAAATTTCAAACAAAGAATACCTTTCACCACTTCCTTATTGTTGATTCTAGATAGATGGTCAAATAAAACATGGCTTAGTCTCCTATGTCATAACCAAGAGTCTTCATTAAATGCATTTAAACATGTAGCATTGCATTGTAAATTTGACATATTAATCATGTACACATTATTTTCATGAAAACTAGAAAGTACACATGCACTAGTTTGTCTATCTAAAATATTACAAGCTAAATCATCAAAAACCACTTTGAAACCTCTATCGCAAAGTTGTCTTATACTTAAGAGGTTATGCTTGAGACCATCAACTAAAATAACATTTTCAATTAGGGGAGATGAGCCAATTTTAATGTTACCTATCCCGATAGTTTTTCCTTTAAAATAATCTCCAAAGGTGACGATGCCACCTTCATAATACCTTGATAGGGTTGCAAAATTGTTGAATCCCACGTCATATGCCTTGAGCAACCGCTATCAAGATACCACCGCTCCTACGTCTTGGAGCCTTGTTGTGTACCTATATCAAGTAACAAATCGGTTGATTTTGGTACCCTAATTTTTTTGGGTCCTTTAATGTTAGCATTTCGAACCCAAATGTGATTATTAGAAAGATTTATCCTATCAAAATAAAATTTGTCTAAGTGACCTTTTCGGCCACAATAAGTCCATGAATAAACTCTACCATAAATAAAAGCATGATGGGAGTGTAGGGTGTGAACATGTTTGGTGTATGTAGTATGTCTAGCATGATGTGTATATATATGTTGTGATTTAGGAGTGTGGATATGTGTAGTATGATGAGCATGCGTGATATGAACATATTTCTTCAGAGTAAGTTTCTTAGAAAACATTGTCTCCAACCTAACTTTATCAAACTCACATTTCTTTAATAATCTCCTAAAAAATTAATTTTATCTTTTAAAATAGAAATCTCATTTTTATCAATTAACAAAAATTTTGCTTTACATTAAATTTTATATGCATCAAAATCTTCTTGCGTGGATAAGAGTGTAGAAGAGAAATCATCTTTTTCTTTAGAAAGAATAACAATTTTATTTTGAAGGGTTTCATTTTTCTTTTTCATTTTTAAATACTTCTTTTTAAGAAAATCATAGTTGTTAGACAACATTTCAAAAGTCTCACCCAATTCATCCATTGTTAATTCACAATTGTCAAGTGAGGGTTCGGATGTTAGCTTAGGTGTGTTATCATTAGCCATAAAACATACATGTGTCGTATTCACTTCTTCATCGGTTTCACTCTCTGAGTCCCACGTAGCCTTAAGAGTCTTATTTTTGCAGGGCTTCTTGGAGGTTGAAGGTTTACTTTTGATCTCCGAACAATTCATAACCATATGGCCCAGCTTTCGGCAATTGAAGCGTATGATCTTCTTGTCTTCTTTCCCTTACCATCTTCTTCTATTGTTAAACTTGGCCTTGTTGTACATCCTTCTTATATTTTTCACTAGGAGGGAGAATTCTTCATCATCCTCTTATTCATCATCATCGTCGGAGATGGTAGGAGTGGATTTGAAAGTGATCACTTTCTTCTTTTGTGGTGCCATCACTTCCCTTGCCTTCCTCTCCATTTCATGGATCTTAAGGTTCCCTATAAGACCGATAAGTTCCATCTCTTCTTTTTTGTTTAGCTCCTTCAATGTAATAGCCTTGACTTCCCATGAGGGTAAAAGTTCCCGAATGACCTTCCTTACTTTTAATCATCGTCAATGGCATCACCTGAAGAAGCAAGACTATTAATTATTTTAGTAAATCTTGTTACCATATCATCAATGATGTCATTCTCATGCATGGTGAAATTTTCATATTGAAAACGTAAGAGATCAATCTTTGCTATCTTAACTTGTGATGTTCCTTCGTGTGTGACTACTAGGTGTATCCAAATCTTGTAGGCAGATTTACAATGGATGACCCTAGCAATATCGTCATCGTTTAAAGCTTGAAGTAAGACATAGTGTGCCTTAACATTTGCATCAAACTCCTTAGTGGTAATGTCGGACCAAGTGTCCTCATCACTAATGGGTACACTAAAGGGTTTTGTTACCTCTTTTACAACCCGACTTCCTAAGGATTACAAAAATACAGTCATCTTAACCTTCCATATAGGAAAGTTAAGGCAATCAAATTTGGGAGGGGTCTTAATACCTTCGGCCATTTTTACTAAAGTAGATAAAGATGAATTTATGAAAGAAATGAATAGCCATTAGGATCTCTCTAAGGTTGTTAAGTCAAAAACTAAAGATCAAGGTTCTGATACCAATTGAAATACACTTAGAGGGAGGGTGAATAGGTGTTTTGCTAATCAAATATAATTTTAAAACTTCTTATGATGAATTATATAAATGGTCACTCAAAATAAGAATTGAAGCCAAATTTTCCGTGAAGGGCTCTAGAACTTCTCCTCTTTAATTCCTCTAGATAATGAGTTGAGGTGCTTAATTGCCTCCTTGTTGAGATGAGTATAGACTGGTAATAAACGTGAAGGAATGAAAGCAATTATAGAATACAAGATGAACAATTACACAAGTATGAAAAATGAAAAATAATACAGAGTAAGACACTAGTAATCACAAACACAAAGGAATTTGTTCCGAGGTTCGAGCCACTGCTCTATGTCCCCGCCTCACCACTATGAAGGATTTCACTATCCTCTAAGGGATCTTCCACAAAAGGGCCTTACACAAATGAATTACAGCTTGGTCTATACAAGATCATAGTACACAACTCCACCAACTCAACCCTCTACACAAGAGGTAGCACAAAGCCAATTGAGGTTACAAAACACTTGGTGATCTAACTAGATCACAAACACTCTCTCTTACAACTTCCTATAGAGTAGAATATGAAGTGTTGCTCAAGAAGTTAAATGAGAGATGAAATTTAGTTAGAAAGAATAGAGGAGTTTTAAAACCAACTGAAAATAGCTTTAGAAAGAAAGAACTTGGAGATTGAAAGCTAGAAAAACTTCTCTCATTTGAAATAAACTTGAAAACTTGTAAACTTGTGTGTTTTTCTTGTCTAAAAGCAAAACAAATGACCCATATGTATAGGCAATGAATAAATTTTATTTATAAATCATACCAGATCATTTGGTATGTGTTTAGACACTTGGAAACCAAAAATGCCCGTTGGAATCCACTAAAGATAAAACAGATTCAAAAACTAGCAGTTATGGCCATCTGGCAACCAGAAAAGAGTCATTGGCTCCGATCGACCGGGCGGTCGACCGCTCGGTAGTTTAAAAAGAAACTAAACTATCAGTTGACTGGGTCGGTCCGAGAGTCAGGGTCTCTCAGTTGGTCGACCGATCGGTTAACCGCAAGGGTTAGCGGTCGACTGGCCGGTCAACGACAACGTGCACAAATGCGCACGCCCGTTGGCCAAAGGCCCGGTCAACCGGGCGGTCGTCCGTTCTGGCCTGCAATGGGCACCGGTCGACCGGGCGGTCAACCATTCTGCCTGAAATAGTTTTTAAAAAACTTTTGAGTTTCAAATATTTTTCTAAAAATTTTGTATTGGTTTATGGGTAATGTAGAAATGTATAGGTGATAAAATACATGTTCTAAACTTGTTATAAAATTTTGAAAAAATTATAAGACATGTATCAAAACCAAACATGCAAAATATCAATACTACCAAAATTTGTATTTTTCGAAATCATGTATTTTGTGTGTGTAACTTCTTGAGCATCACTACTTTATTCTACACTTTAACAAACTAATATCTTATAAGGCTCCAGGTGACTACAAGATCTTCAACCAGGCTTCTCCATTAGCGACGTCGATTGCTTTGAGTTTTAATCCCATATTTGAATCTTCTTGAGTCTTCAACACCTTTCTTTAGAAAGAAAACTCTTTGAATTCTTAGAACCCTGAAATATACTTAAACACTTGAACTTGATTAGTACAAATAATCACATATGTTTTGTTATCATCAAAATTATAAAACCGGATGATTGTAACCTTGGGCCAACACCACTACTTTCGGCTGTCCTTTTGCGCCGCTTGATGAATGGGCAAAAAGTATTCAAAACACTTGATTTTTGGTTTATAGATACGTGAAATAATATAGATAAACTTCAACAGAATGAATATTGTATTCGAATGTCGGATGTTAGATTTGAGTAAGAAGGATTCGGGCTCGAATCCTTCTGGAATGACACATACAGAGATAGACTTGTGTAGTTTCAGAAGGATTCGAGGCCGAATCCTTCCCACTCAAATACCAATATTCGACATTCGAATACAAGATCCATTCCGTTGAAGTTGATTTATATTATTTAAAGAAACTAAAAATAAAAATCAAGTATTTTTGAATACTTTTTACCCATCCATCAAGCGACGCAAAATGGATGGCTGGAAGTAGTGAGTTGGTTAGATCTATATCTTTAGACCTATAAATTATTGATCCGGCCATTTGATCATGATCTGAATATTTAAAAAATCCTACAAACCAATTTTTGTTAGGTTTCAAATGTTCTACACCATTAAACTAACCAACTCACTATTTAGGTCGTCCATTTTCTCCCTGCTTGATGCATGGGCAAAAAGTATTTAAAAATACTTGATTGTTAGTTTATTAATACTTAAAATAATATAGATCAACTTTAATGGAATGGATTTTGTATTCGAATGGTGCATGGTTGTATTTGAGTGAGAAGGATTCGGGCTTGAACTTTTTCGGAACTACACAAGTCTATCTTTTTCTATATATATATATATATATATATATATATATATATATATATATATATATATATATATATATATATATATATATATATATATATAGAGTGTATATATATACACTCTGCCTATATATATATATATATATATATATATATATATATATATATATATATATATATAATATACTTGTGTCATTCCGGAAGGATTTGAGGCCGAACCCTTCCCCACTTAAATACAACCCTACGACATTCTAATACATGATCCACTCCGTTGAAGTTGATCGACATTATTTGAAGTAGTTATAAACCAAAAATCAAATATAAATACTTTTTTGCCTATGCAGGTAGGGGGGAAAGAGAGAAAACAGATGGCCTAAAGAGTGGGTTGGTTTAACGGTGTAGAATATTTGAAATTTAGCAAAAATTATAGTGTGAGGGTTTTTAAGTTTTTATGTCATGATGAAATGGTCGAATCGAGAATTTTTATGTTTAAAGATATAGATCTAAGCAATAGGCTACTTTCGGCCGTCTATTTTACGTCACTTGATGGATGAATATAAAGTATTAAAAATATATGATTTTTGATTTATAGACACTTTAAATAATGTAGATCAACTTCAACAGAGTGAATCTTATTTTTAGACGTCGTAGGCATGCATTTGAGTGGGAAGAATTCGAGTCTGAAGGATCTTAGTATATCTCTCTTTATATATAGAGAGAGAGAGATAGACTTGTGTCATTCTGGAAGGATACGAGGTTGAATCCTTCCTACTCAAATACCAATATCCGACATTCAAATATAAGATTCACTTCGTTGAAGTTGATCTATATTATTTAAAGTAATTAAAATAAAAAATCAAGTGTTTTGAATACTTTTTTCCCATCCATTAATCGGCTCAAAATGGACGGCCGAAAATACTGAGTTGGTTAGATCTATGTTTTTAGACATACAAATTCTCGGTCCAGCCATTTCATCATGACCAAAACATTTAAAAACCCCACAAACCAATTTTTATTAGGTTTCAAATGTTCTACACTGTTAAACTTACAAACTCACTATTTAGACCGTCTGTTTTTTCCTACTTGATGCATGGGCAAAAAAATTTTAAAATACTTAATTTTTTGTTTATAAATACTTGAAATAATATAGATTAACTTCAACAAGATGGATCTTGTATTCGGATGTCATAGGGTCGTATTTGAGTGGGAAGGATTTGGCTTCGAATTCTTCCAGAATGACACATGTCTATCTCTCTACACACACACCTGTGTCATTCCGGAAGGATTTGAGCCCAAATTCTTCCCACTCAAATAACTACATTGACATTTAAATACAAGATCCACTCCATTGAAGTTAATTTATATTATTTAAAATAACTAAAAATCAAAAATCAAGTGTTTTGAATACTTTTTGTCCATCCATCAAGCAGCGCAAAATAGACGGTTAAAAGTAGTGAGTTAGTTAGTTTAATGGTATAGAATATTTAAAACCTAACAAAATTTAGTTTGTAGTGGTTTTTAAAAATAGAGTTGTGTAGTTCCGGAAGGATTCGAGACCGAATTCTTCCCACTCAAATACAACTATACATCATCTGAATACAAGATCCATTCTATTGAAGTTGATCTATATTATTTCAAGTATCTATAAACCAAAAAAAAAGTATTTTAAATACGTTTTGTCCATTAATCAAGTAGGGAAAAAAACGTATGGTCTAACTAGTGAGTTGGTTAGTTTAATAGTGTAGAACATTTGAAACCTAACAAAATTTGGTTTGTACAGGTTTTTAAATATTTAGATCATGATCAAATACCTGGGTCGAGAATTTGTATGTCTAAAGACATAAATTTTACCAACTTACTACTTTCGGCGGTTCATTTTGCGCCGTTTGATGAATGGGCAAAAAGTATTCAAAACACTTGATTTTTGATTTTTTAGTTACTTTAAATAATATAGATCAGTTTCAATATAGTGGATCTTGTATTTGAATGTTAGATATTGATATTGAGTGGGAATGATTCGGGCACGAATCCTTCCGAAACTACACAAATCTCTCTCTTTCTCTCTCTATATATGTTTGTGTGTGCGCGCGCGCGTGTGGATCATCATTGTTAAGGCTAAGGTTGGGTGACGACAAAGGTCCTATCCCCAACTTTCAAGCTGAAAATAAAGAATGGTTACATGGAATAGGATGTGTATTATTAATGAAATTTCTTAATTCTTCAAAAATATTGAAGAAAATAGGAATCAGTTGACACAGGAGGCAACTCCATCTTATATCGCACTCAAAACTCAAGTTTTTGATTGAATTTTCAAGATCCGATTGCACATTATCATCTTCATGTTCTAAGATATACACATATAAAAAATCACCTAATTTGAAGTTTGTTTACTCTATTTTCTTTGTGTTCAAACATTAACGATTTTTTAACAGTAGAATAAAATGGAACGATTAGATCAATAAGTAAACGAACTCCAAATCACTTAATTTTTATATGTGTACATCTTAGAACATTAAGATGATAATGTGCAGTGGGATCGTGGGTACAAATTCAAGAGATATTATTTTTGAGTGCGACATAGGACGGAGTTGCCTCCTATGTCAGCTGATTTACATATTCCTATATATATATATATATATTATATATGAAGGTACACCTAGAGGGGGGGTGAATAGGTGTACGGCTAATCTAATGAACAAAATGCGGAAATTAAAACTTAATTGCAACAACACTTATTGCAACCAACGAGTGTAGCCGAATTCCCGGTGAAGGGCTTTGAACTAACTCCTCTCGATTCCTCTGAATAAGAGTTGAGGCGCTATATGAAGCTCTCGTGGTTAAGCACAAGTGAGGCACACACAAACAAGCCAAGCATATAATATATGAATGAGCAATATGAAATGTGCAAGGCACAAAAGTAAGAGTCAATGGATCAAACGCAAACACCAAGATTTGTTTTGAGGTTCGAGCCACTGCTCTACGTCCCGCCTTCACACAAAAGGATTTCCACTCCACTAACTTTGTCCACACAGGACTCCCACACAGGGAACCTCCACTGAGGATTTGTGGCAATACAACCAGGAGTACACAACTCCTCTCTCAACCGAATACAACTTCTCACTAGAGGCAAGGCACAATCCACAACAAACACCTCTACACTTAGAGGGTTAGGCACTTAGCCAATACAAAACAATCACCTCACACTTGAGGGATTCCAACACAAACTCCACCTCTCACTAGAGGAAGCCAAACACCAATCTCCACCTCTCACTAGAGGGAGCCAACCACCACTCCAAAATCAACCTCTACGCAAGAGGGATACTACACATAAGGAGGGTTTATAACTAGGTGGTCTATCTTAACCACAAACCAACTTCTTCCACAAAATAAAGATCCTAATAGATAGGATAGAATGATATGGCTCAAGTGTGAAAAACAAAGTGTTTTTAACAAAGAAAATTACTTGGGAAAATCTCCAAATAGATATAGAATTTTTAGACCAAAAACAAATTCCCAAAAGACTATTTTCTTTGAAATAACAAACACTTTAAAAAACAAATAGAGAATAGGAATTTTAATCCAAAAACTTTTGCAGAAAACACTTGAAAAGATCTGAAATTTTCTCTCTAAAAACCTTACCCAAAACAGCCCATATAAATCCTCTTTTTATAGGCTAGAAAAACTAGCCATTGGGGCAATTTTTCAGCCCAGACGGCTGTCGGTCGACCGGCCTGGTCGATCGCCAACGGTCAAAAATCCGACCGTTGGAGCCTCGGTCGACCGGTCCGGTCGACCGCAGCCTGGAACAGAGAGCAGAGCTCTCTGCCGGTCGACCGACCCGGTCGACCGGGGCTTTCCAGAGAGTAGAAGCTCTCTGGCGGTCGACCGACCCGGTCGACCGGCCCTCCAGCCAGAGCTGGCATGCACGGCTGTGCACGTCGGTCAACCGACTCGGTCGACCCACTCCTAGCTCGGTCGACCGGTCCGGTCGACCGGCAGAAGCTAGAACAGGGATTTATAGGTTAGAAAAACTTAGCTTTTGACTTAAATAAAATCCCATAAAACTTCTAAAATTTCACAAAAATAAGTTCTTGCATGATATTTGAAATACAAACTTGTTTGAGTAAAAATTAAAACAAGTTACAAACATTTTGAACTCTTTTTGTGTTATGAAAATTTTGCCGAAAACCAAATTTCGTATTTTCAAAACTTGAATTGTTGAATTGAAATTCGTTTTGTCCAAAACTCATCCAAAATATAAAAACATGATATTATAACAACTTGAAGCATGTTGTATATGGATATAATCCAATATACATAAAAGATATATATATCTATGTTTTTGACATAAAATCCAAAAATACGTTTTGTTAAAATACCAAAACTTCAAACTCATGAAATAGACTATCAAACTAAGTTTGTTTAAATAGTTGAAGCATACATGTATATAGAACATATCTAATATACATAAAACCATGTAAACTTGTATTGATACTATCTATTCATGAAAACCAAGATTGGATAAACCAAAACCGAAAACCAAAAGCCAAACATGAAACGTGTGTGTGTTGTGAACTTGAGCATACCACACTATCTAATCTTTACAAATGGATCTAAACAATAAACTAAACTATGTACCGATGTCTTCTTGTAGAACTCCGTCTTCAAGCCGACTCGATCCAAACCGTGATCCACCGAGCTTGACTGCAACGAGTGCTAGATATGTACTTTGATGCTCGGGCTCTTGAATCACCATGTGAGAAGCTCCAAAATACCTTTGTTGAAGCTAATCACCTACTAATATCTTGGTTAGAGATCTGAAACTAAACATCACAAGATTATTAGTAAACATAACTACATGAGTTAATCATCATCAAAACAAGAGTGGAAGGCCTCTGGGCCAACAATCTCTCCCTTTTTGATGATGACAAAACTCATGGAGTTATATATGCATGGATTAAAGTTAAGCTTCAAAGAAGCTCCCCTTAACTCATGCATAGCAATAAACAATAAATATATGCAATGATTATTAAACATAAAAATGTATAGACATGCATAAAACAAGCTTTTAATACCAAATAAAAAACATGCTCTTGATACCAAACATGAAATGCATCAATATGCATAAAAAGCTCTTGATATCAAAATAAATTATTTCTTCTTCTCATAAACATGTTCTTAAAATAATGCTCTTGATACCAATAAAAAACAAACTAATGCTCTTGATACCAATAAAAAACAAACTGTGTTTCAATAAAAACAAAATATGTTTCTAGATACTAGTATTCATCACTCTTGATACCAATATCAATAAAACATAAAACAAACACTCTTGATATCAATACTTGATACCAATATAAAAGCATGCATAACATAAAAACATGCATATAAACTCAAATACTTCTCCCCCTTTTTGTCAATCATCAACAAAGGGGTCAAAGAAAAAATTAATAAAACATTTTTTTCCCCTTTTTGTCTTAAACAAAAATAATACCAATAAGGGGTGAAATCAAAACAAAAACTTTATGATACCAATTGTAAGAAAAAATATATCAATTTCATTCATCATGGTATCAATAAAATAAATAAAATATACCAATTGAAGGTACATAAAATAAATTTTGAAGAAACCAATCAAAATTTTGATACCAATTGAAGGTAAACAACTAAAACATCTTGATACCAATTGTAAAAATTAATACCATTTGAAAATATTATACACTTTTGATATCAATTTGGAAAACATAAACCAATGGTAAGATATTTTTCATTTACCAATTGTAAGTAATTTTCATTTTGAGTATATGATATCAAATTAAAATCAATATTAATTTTTCAATCATTTTTCATCATAAAGTATGGGAGTGGAATATCAAAAGTAAACAAAATACCAATTGAAAGATGAAATACGAATTTTCTCCCCTTTATGAAATATCAAATAAAACGATGCATAAGCTTGTATAAGATACCAATTGAAAACTAATCAATTGAAATATGATATGCATTTAAGAAATCAAGCTTAGCATGACCA
The DNA here is from genome assembly GCA_038442645.1 of Agave tequilana. Classification (NCBI taxonomy): domain Eukaryota; kingdom Viridiplantae; phylum Streptophyta; class Magnoliopsida; order Asparagales; family Asparagaceae; genus Agave; species Agave tequilana. Next base: position 755,621 of record JAVJIF010030546.1, read on the forward strand.
AAATTTGTGCTCAATGATATAGAGATATAGTAAGCACAAATAAAACATATATATATGTATGGAAAAATTAGATACCAATCGAAATTGATACTATTAGAAGTGTAAGCATATATATATAAAAACATATATGAGTATACAAAGGAATGTCAATATTGATACCAATTGAAAAAATCCAATGATACCAATTGAAACTATAATTAGAATCAAGTGTATAACTCATATTTCCTACCACCCATTTCATGCACATGTTTTAAAAGAATTTTCAATAAAGAGGATACAAGGCATGGTCTCCCAACTAACCGCCCTTTAAATGGGTAGGGGTTTTCAAAAATAGGTTTGAAAATATAGTATGTTTGAAAACTCTACCATATGAAGAATACGAACTAGTTATACGAAAATTTGAAAAACTAGTACGAAATCCTTCAAGTAAGGAATAAAACAAAATTATATTTCATGAAAAACATGTGGATTACATGATCACCAAACACTCAAAATCTATATAGCCTATATCATACTCATGAAAACAAAATCATGAGAAAAACAATAAGTAAAGTGAGTGTACAAGATTGTTATGTGAAACATATCATCATGAAATTATGCAATTAAGCTCAATAAGAAATTCCTTAAAAATAACATGAAAATCATCAAAACTATAATCCTTCAAGGTATATGTATGTCATATACAAACTAAAGTATACATACATATCCAAATATAAACGAGTCCACACAAGTATATGCATTAAGGCAAGTGGCTCAAGGATGTATATGTATAACCAATAGTTTGGACAAAATAGACATATACATGAAGTCAAACATATAAACATGAAAACATGTACAAAATGGGAAATACAAGTCAAATGCATGAATTATCAAAACTAGACTATACTAGTACATCTAATGGGTATAAATGAGCTTTCAAGCACAAACATATAATAGTCTATTTGTGGCTTACTAGTTGTATGAGTATATATGTCCTAGTTTTAATGAAAACTAACATCTAAACAAGTAATCAAAACATGAAACATGGAAATCAAAACAAAAACTCATATGATTACTATGACAAATGCATATGCATTAGATCTATGATTTACACGATAGCTAAAACATAGGGAGAACACAAAATATGGGTCCATATAAACATGGGTGATCTCAAATACTAATCATGTATATCACTAATCTAATAACATGGCATTTAACATACTAATCATGAAATATCAAAACATGCTAAAATCAATGATATGAAAAGCATGTAAACAATAAATGAGGAGTAAGAGATTGTTACCAAAACCATGAGGGCAACTCTCCATATCTCCAAACCATGGTGGTTCTCCCACCAAACTCCCCTTGAAAGTGATGCATCCAAATAGTCCTCTTTAAGCTCGGAACGCATCCACCTCAAGGCACCATCACTCTCACGTCATGCGAGAGCCCACACCTACATCAAATACAATAGGGGTGGTCTTTGGTACCCATACTCTTTTGGGTCCATGAGGGTTAGCTCCTTTTCTAATCCAAACAAACTTAGTTGCTAAATTTACATCATGCATCCTATCATAGTCAAATTTAGCAAGGTGGCCCTTACGTCCACAATGTGTACAAGTGTACACATGAGCATACATAGTGATGTGTACATGAACGTGCGAAGCATGTGTATGCCGTGGTTTGTGTGCATGAAAGGATGGAACTTGTTTCTTTTGAAACATGGATTCCAAACGTGTATGGTTCATAGCACAATGGCTCAAAGTGGAGCCCAAACAATCCATATTCTTCTTTAACAAATTTATATCTTTTTCAATTTTAGAAGAAGTGGAGCATGCAATAGGTGAGCTAGAAAGTGAGGCTACACTAGCATGACAAACATGTGAATTAATATCAATTTTCAAAGATTCATTTTTCTTTAAACAAACTTCTAAATCTTTTGAAATTGAAGCAATTTTTATTTTTAAAGAATCATTTTCTTTTACAACAAAATCAAGTTTTGAAGATATAACTTTATTTTTCTTTAAAACATCATTACAATCATTCTATTTTTCAAAAACTCATTTTCTTTTAGGGCAAGTTCAAGTTTAGATTTCAACGAATCCCTTTCATTAGATATCTCCACTTTCTCTTGCAAAATCAAATCTAGTTTTGAATACAAATCTTTATTTTCTTTGTTAAGTTCAAAACTCTTCTTTTTCAAAAGATTATTTTTATCTAACAATTTTTAACATACAATTGATAGTTCTTCGTTTAAAGCATTTGGATCAACATAATCATCACAAGAAGAACTAGCATCATCACCATCTAATTGAGATTCCGAATATACCTCAAGGGAATCATTCCCTTGGACCATGAAGCATCGTTGCTCGGATTCTCCACTAGATTCATCCTCCGTTTGGATTGGCAATTGAAGCTTAGAGGAGGTCAACATGTTCCACACTGCAAAGGCGGAATCACAGTTAGAAACTAAGCACAGATATTCTTTATTAAGTGTGCTTCTAAGTGCCTCAAGGGCTTGTGCATTGGCCTCTATATGCTTACTATTACCAAGATAGGATTTCTTGGTAGCGGTAAGGAAAACATGCAAGCCTAGGGTTTTCAAGTACATGGACATCCTAAATTTTCACATGTCAATGTTGGAGACATCAAACATGGGAGGTGTCAAGCAATCCATGAGTGTGTGTAAACAAATATAAGTGTGCAAATGCAAACTAGATTAGCAAACCAAGATCACACTCCTAGGTGGTTAAACCAAATATCAGGAGCGTAGGCTCTGATACCAATTGAAGGTACACCTAGAGGGGGGTGAATAGATGTACGGCTAATCTAATGAACAAAATGCAGAAATTAAAACTTAATTGAAATAACACTTAATGCAACCAACGAGTGTAGCCGAATTCCCGGTGAAGGGCTCTGAACTAACTCCTCTTGATTCCTCTGAATAAGAGTTGAGGCGCTATATGAAGCTCTCGTGGTTAAACACAAGTGAGGCACACACAAACAAGCCAAGCATATAATATATGAATGAGCAATATAAAATAATGCAAGGCACAAAAGTAAAAGAGAGAGTTAAGAGTCAATGGATCAAACGCAAACACCAAGATTTATTTCGAGGTTCGAGCCACTGCTCTATGTCCCCGCCTTCACACAGAAGGATTTTCAATCCACTAACTTTGTCCACACAGGACTCCCACACAGGGAACCTCCACTGAGGATTTGGGGCAATACAACCAGGAGTACACAACTCCTTTCTCAACCGAATACAACCTCTTATTAGAGGCAAGGCACAATCCACAACAAACACCTCTACACTTAGAGGGTTAGGCACTTAGCCAATACAAAACAATCACCTCACACTTGAGGGATTCCAACACAAACTCCACCTCTCACTAGAGGGAGCCAAACACCAATCTCCACCTATCACTAGAAGGAGCCAACCACCACTCCAAAATCAACCTCTACAACAAGAGGGATACTACACATAAGGAGGGTTTATAACTAGGTGGTCTATCTCAACCACAAACTAACTTCTTCCACAATATAAAGATCCTAATAGATAGGTTAGAATGATATGGCTCAAATGTGGAAAACAAAGTGTTTTTAACAAAGAAAATCACTTGGGAAAATCTCCAAATAGATATAGAATTTTTAGATCAAAAACAAATTCTCAAAAGATTATTTTCTTTAAAATAACAAACACTTTAAAAAAACAAATAGAGAATAGGATTTTAATCCAAAAACTTTTTGCTGAAAACACTTGAAAAGATCTGAAATTTTTCTCTCTAAAAACCTTACCCAAAACAGCCCATATAAGTCCCCTTTTATAGGCTAGAAAAACTAGCCGTTGGGGTAATTTTTCAGCCTAGACGGCTGTTGGTCGACCGGCCCGGTCGACCGCCAACGGTCAAAAATCCGACCGTTGGAGCCTCGGTCGACCGGCCCAGGTCAATCGCAGCCTGGAACAGAGAGCAGAGCTCTCTGTCGGTCGACCGACCCGGTCGACCGGCCCTCCAGCCAGAGCTGGCGTGCATGGCTGTGCACGTCGGTCGACCGACTCGGTCGACCGACTCCTAGCTCGGTCGACCGGTCCGGTCGACCGGCAGAAGCCAGAACAGGGATTTATAGGTTAGAAAAACTTGACTTTTTGACTTAAATAAAATCCCATAAAACTTCTAAAATTTCACAAAAATAAGTTCTTGCATGATATTTGAAATACAAACTTGTTTGAGTAAAAATCAAACCAAGTTACAAACATTTTGAACTCTTTTTGTGTTATGAAAATTTTGCCGAAAATCAAATTCCGTATTTTCCAAAACTTGAATTTTTGAATTGAAAATTCGTTTTGTCCAAAACTCATCCAAATATAAAAACATGATATTTAAACAACTTGAAGCATGTTGTATATGGATATAATTTAATATACATAAAAGATATATATATCCATGTTTTGACATAAAATCCAAAAATACGTTTTGTTAAAATACCAAAACTTCAAACTCATGAAATAGACTAACAAACTAAGTTTGTTTAAATAGTTGAAGCATACATGTATATAGAACATATCTAATATACATAAAACCATGTAAACTTGTATTGATACTATCTATTCATGAAAACCAAGATTGGTTAAACCAAAACCGAAAACCTAAAACCAAACATGAAACGTGTGTGTGTTGTGAACTTGAGCATACCACACTATCTAATCTTTACAAATGGATCTAAACAATAAACTAAACTATGTACCGATGTCTTCTTGTAGAACTCCGTCTTCAAGCCAACTCGATCCAAACCGTGATCCACCGAGCTTGACTCCAACGAGTGCTAGATATGTACTTTGACGCTCTGGCTCTTGAATCACCATGTGAAAAGCTCCAAAACACCTTTGTTGAAGCTAATCACCTACTAATATCTTGGTTAGAGATCTAAAACTAAACATCACAAGATTATTAGTAAACATAACTACATGAGTTAATCATCATCAAAACTAGAGTGGAAGGCCTCTGGGCCAACAATATACACACACACACAAAAAAAAAAATGTATATCAGCTGACAGCTGAGAGAGTATCTCAGTCAGCAGTAGCAGTGACGTGACGTAATATACACCACAGCACTGGGTTATCTTTATAGTGTCCCCGCTTTTAGAAATAAATAAATTTACTAAAAGACCCTGCTGGGTAATCTTTTATATACATTTATCAGATCTCTCTCGCCCGTTCATTTTTGATGTCGAGTACCAATCATAATTCATACCGACAGCCCTATCTCGATGCCGGCCCTGCCCACTTTTCTCTCCAACTGAATATGAATAAGGTCTCTTCAAGTGCAACTTCATCAAATAACGAAACAAATTTGAATACGTCTTTATTAATTTTTTTATACGTAGATATTATGGTTTTTAGGAATGCGACTAAACTCTTAGTAGTCAATAAACTAATTTCTCAATTGTTTTAAAAGTGACATAATTCACAGTCTACAATTATATATAGGATTGTATTATGTGGAACTCATAAACATGTCATTTTTTGTGCTTAATTGATATACAATAAATTCTTTTTTGTTATGATACGATCTGCAAGCATTTTACTGACTGCGATCATAGTCGTAGTTTCCTTATTCGCACACCACGTATAAACGATCAAAATTATTTTACATGTGACATGCGAATAAGGATTGCGACTATGGTCGCAGTGCTTAGCAATAGCATGTTGTGAATGAGTTTTTTGCTAGGTTAAATGTAAAAATGCTGAATAAAGACTGTGACTATAGTCTTAGTTTACTTGTGATTTTATATATTTGTTCTTCACTGTGGCGTTTGTCTCTTTTTCACGCATAAGAAGAACTTTGTATTTGTGTTACACACTGCGACCGTAGTTGCAATTTTTCAATTTGTGATATACAGTGAAATATACTGATTTGAGAGAATCGCAATCATGATTGCAGTATCATCTGTTTATATAGTTAACTTTAGACTGCGATCATAGTCGCAATTTTTAACTTGATTGAATGTACAACGATCAAACTGTTTTGTTAAGACTGCGACCATGGTCGCAGTTTCATGTATCAGTATAGTTAATTATGGACTGTGACCATAATCACAATTTTTTTACTTGAAAGTAATTATCATCTGAGTACTGCGACTATGGTCGCAGTTGAGATGCAAAACTAATAACTTTTTATTTATTGTCACAGAGTGCGACTATAATTAATTTCTTAATAAAATTTATATTTTATTATATAAATGATTATATTTCTTATCGTATAATAACAATATTTGCGGGCAATATATTAGGTTCGCTACCATGGTAGAGTATTTATAAAACCACTCAGAAGTCTTGTGATTACATCGATGCATGAAAGAAACATATTTTACATGCATTTTAATGGAAGATTATTTTTCAGATAGAAGTAAATTTTATTTATAACATAATATAATCAGAAAGAGACCTTATAAAAAAAAAGAGCATTAAAACTCTTAAAAGAAGAGCAGAAAATCCTAATCATCGTCGTCATCACCATCATAAGTTGATTCGTCGTCTTCATTCTCCTCATCTTTCTCTTCATTATTTCTTTACTCATCTTCTCCCTCGTCAACTGGCCCGCTGTGTTCTTCACTTTGTTCCTTTTTTTAGGGTACATTGGTTCGTTGATAAACTCTCAGAATGGATCGTCTATGCCAAGCTCTTCTTTTGATCCGTGTTGAGAAGAACCTTCAGAGAATATGCTCAAAGAAAGTGCGTCTTCAGCAACAGAGGACATGCTTTCATTAAGCATGTCCTTGTAAAGTGGCAGAGGAATAAATTCCTCCTCACTAGGCCCCATGAAAACTTCATTATCCTCATGAAAAGGAGGATCAGATAAAATATTATTTGATGTAGTGAGATAGTCAAAAGGAGTGAAGTCCAGACTGTTATCAGATTCACTAAAATCTCATGAAGAAAGAGAACCGGTAGGAGAATGATTGAAGTTGAAATCTGAGTGTTCAGGGGAAGAAGAGGGGAAGACATGATTCAAGAATAAAATATTTTAGGAAGGTTGAAAATCAAATTGAAAAAGAAGAGCACAAATATTTTTTTTAGATATGAGATCTTTAAAATATATTATTTACAAGCACTACAAAAAGACCAATACGGTGTGAAACGACGTAAATTGTAATAATAATAAGTGTTATAGGTGACGGTTGAGTATTCGAAGAAGTGATAAAAAAAATTAAATATTTAATAGAAGCGGGAGAATCTAAAAGTCCCTTTTTTCAGAGGTTTATGATATGAACTACAAATTAGCATTTTATAGAATATTTTTCCTATATATTTAGATTTCGTATGGTGCACATCTTTCCTTTATCGAGATTAATTTAATGCACCTCTTTTTTAAGACTGTTGCTGTATCACGGTAGATAGGATATTAATTACTTAAATTAGGTCAGAGTAATTAATATAGTATTTTATAAGATGTGATATACGCGGACTGCTCTCACGGTCGCAGGGCTAATATACTTTGTTAAGTCTGATTGTTGTTAGGACTGCGACTTTTGTTGCATTTTATAAACGATCAAAATTCTATTACATATGACATGCGAATAATAATTGCGACTATGGTCGCAGTGCTTAACGATAGCATTAGACTAGGGTCACAGTCGTGTGATTATAAGATTGATATAAGACTGTGATCATGATTGCACTGCTAAAAGGTATGCAGTTAGGGTTACGCTCGTGATATAAGATTGAAAGTTTTGTTATACTATGACTGCGATCATGGTGATATTGGTAATATATTTTTGATTATATTTTTGAACCTATGTGTATAGCGACCTTGGTCGCATTTATAATATACATTGAGAATAAAGAATTTCTTAGTACCAAGAGTGAGCATAATCGCAGTTCATTAAAAATTGCAAAATATTATCCAACCAATCTTCAAATATTGTGGTAGTTACGAGAATGTGAGATTTATAAATATTTGAAAAATAAATTATTAACCATTGTATCATTCATTTTTTTTTACACGTACATTTGTAATACAAAAAGAAAATATACAGCTACTCCACATCAAATTCTTTTTTCTATTTATTTTAGTTTCTTTTATTAAACCTATATGAATTGAAAATAACGCAAAAATAAACAATAAATAACAATATATTTCAACTAATTTTTTAGGTTTCACGCATGATTTTTACCTTTTTCGGCTGCTATTTTTTTTGCTCATCATCTTGATCCAATCTTTTTTTCCTTATATTTTAATGTAGATGAATTAGAAAATTTATTACTGCAGATAAATTTAACGAAAATTTCTCTGTAAATTACAAATATTTTCGATAAAAATTTATTGTGGATGAGTTTTTGCAATTTTAAAAGTAAAATGAGGGTATTTTGGTCAACTTGATTGACGGTTTTTTAGGCTGGATTTTTGAGTTTTTAGCCCCTACACTTTGCCACCGATATGTGGCATAAATTGGGTCACGTCACCGCAGGCTGAGAGTTCCTCAGCCGGCGGCTGAAGTACAGAAACCACACACACAACAGATATAAATTTATTTTAACTATAACATATTTATTTGAAATTTGATTTCAAAAGAGGATGCCATCCCATTTCTCTTTATTTGTATTTACTTATTTGACTATTATTTACTTACTTTCAGGGGAAAAAAAATAGTGATGGCAGCCTATTGCTGACTTGGTTAACTTCTCTTGTGAAGGAGTTAGACGTCCTTTTGCAAAAGAAGAAATATTTAACTTTTTTTCCTGAATAAATTATACTAATATTTTTGTTCTTTATCTTAATAAATCACAGTGACTAATCACATAAAGGGGAAAGGGGACCCTGTTGACACAATAATATATAAATGGTTTTATCAGATGATTTTTATGTTGTTTTATCTAGGACTAAAAATTTTTATCTTTCATCAATTTATATCTTTTCTAAAACTTTTTTTTAAAAAAAAACAATCCAGACTAGTATCTTCTTTAAATCAAAATTCAAAACCAAGCCAGTAGTCAATAGAAATAACAATATCAAACAATTTTTAACCAATCATTAAAACTGATGTTTTTGTGGATTAGCGAAAGACCGTCATTCGCACGTGTGTAACCCCACGCATCACCGTCCAAAGCCCACTCGAGCCCCAGTGGCACTCCAGTAAATATGTCACAACTTCGTGGGCGCTTCTGAAACGTTCATCCATTTTGGGTCGCGATCTCAGTCTCAGGACTCTCTTCATTTTTTTTTCTTTTGTCAACAAATTCGGCCGATCGATCCATCTCCCCATCTCCGGTCCTCAGTCAATCACAAACTGGTCTCTCAATTTGATTCTGAGAGAGAGAGAGAGAGAGAGAGAGAGAGAGAGAGTTAGAATTTTGGAGTAGAGAGGAGAGAGGAGAGAGATGACGTCGGGGAACAGGATGCCGACGTGGAAGGAGAGGGAGAACAACCGAAGGAGGGAGCGGCGGCGGAGGGGCGATTTCCGCCAAGATCTTCGCGGGTCTGAGGACCCACGGTAACTTTAACCTCCCGAAGCACTGCGACAACAACGAGGTCCTCAAGGCCCTCGCCGCCGAGGCCGGCTGGACCGTCGAGCCTGACGGCACCAC
>JAVJIF010030547.1:0-85605 GCA_038442645.1 Agave tequilana
AAAATAAAAATTATATTAAAGAAGAAAAGAAAACCTAAACTAAATATCTCTCTGAAGTGGTGCCCTTTCTGCCTTTGAGGTATGAGGGTATTTATAGGAGAAAACCAGAGGGATAGAAAGCGTATGAAGATAGGAAGAGCTGGATATTTCTGAATTTGAATTCTCCCTTATCTCCAAACTTGATTTGATTTATCCAGAAATTCAATTCTGATTTGCAGCTTGTTGGCATGTTGATTACTGAATATTACTTATCAAATGATAGAATTAGAAAGAGCGATCAACAGAAGAATTACAGCCCAAGTCTTCTTTCTGGAGCACCTTGAATCATTAAATTTGAGTTTAGGTAGCAAAAGTTATGATTAAAATGCTAAGTTGTATCCAACCTAAATCTAAATCTAAATTGCTTCATCTCATCCATTGATCTTCTCTTTATCCATTTATCCTCTTGGATTTTCAGTTTGTCTTCTAAAATTGATGAGATATTCATTTATCTTCAGCGAAATAGATAGAGTCTTAAAATAATCCATTTTTCTATTAAAATGAGATGATATTATCTTATCTAATATATCCAATTTTCAGATAAGATAGCTTTTAGAACCTTTGGATTTAAATCGATCCCTTTTCTTTGAACTTTTGAATTTAATTAGATAAATTTCATGATTATCTTCTCCCTATCATACCCTGTATGAATTAGGACATTAAGACAAGTTATTTGTAATATTCATTACAGAATATATGTAGAAATGTAATAATATTTATGTAATATATGTGTCCAAGCACACACCCTTACTTATCTTTTGCTCGTCCTCAATCAAAACAAAGAGAAAAGAAAAACTAGACTGACCAAACCTAACTCACTTTCGTAGAAATCACAGTTGCAGTTAGCACATGCAACAAGCCGTTAAACCTATAGGTTACCCCTAAAGGACGAGTTTTGTCTCGTGAGGATTTTCAGTGGATTGCACTCACAAAAGCTATGAAGAAAAAGAAATGAATTGCTAGTATTTTTTGAAAACGCATTTTGAAAGGAAAAAATATTTGAAGTATAAATGTAAAATTTCAAGTAATCTATAAGTCATAAGATTATCAAAACTTAGTTATTCTTAAACTTAGTCTTTATTCAAAAACTTATTTTTAATCAAGGTAAGCATTAAAATTGTATTTTTCATCTAATCTGTTATTTACCCTAAGTCATATGCATCTTGTGACCGTTGAAAATTTGGCTCAGGATTCTTCAACTCTAACTCTTATGCCTTATTTTATATATATATATATATATATAATATAATATATATATATATATATATATATATAATATATATATATTATATATATATATATAATTTTTTACATTTATGGCGGTAATATTCCTTAGCTCTATTTGGCTTTCTAATTCACCCATGTAACGAGCCTTAGTCGGTGACTCCCAAACCAGACGATTTTAGGGCACCGGGTAAGAAAACACCCCAAGGACTTAGGACTCGAGCAAATAAGGCCACAAAACTAAGGCTTTTTATTTATATGAACCACTTTTAGGCGTGAATACTTATGCTTTATGAGGTACAAATACCCAGTTTAATCAGAAGATTTTTTTTATATATGTATATATATTTTTATATAAGGCATAAGAATCTTTATTTTAGAACCCTAAGTATGTAAGTGTATAAAGTATGCATATTTCATTAAGGTAAAATTAAGACTAAATTACTTTTTCAATTTTTCTTCCTAACCTCAAAGTCAACAATAATTTTATTTTGACCAAGTATAAGAAATCCTAATTATGATCCTCTTATTCCTTAAAATTAACTTAATTTTTTACAAAAATAAGTCAAATTATTATTTTCCATTTCAAAAAGTTTTTAAAGAAAGGAATTTTTTTTAAATTAGTAAAGTTAGTATGTTAGGAAACCCTCCCCACACCTACTCATGCATTGTCCTCAATGTATGAATGAAATGTAATAATACATAAAAAAGGAGAAAGGAAAGGAAAATTTTCACCTCAAGGTGGTTCCAGTGGTGGTCTCATTGGGCTAGGTGTTTCTGTCTAATCTAAATACTGTGAATTTTCATGAAACCCACCTTTCATAACCTCTTTCCTATTAACATTTTTATAATCCCCAATATGAATAGGATCGTGCAATTTCCTAGCATGAAATTTTTTTCCAGTTATATGACCAATCTTGGAATATCATCATCTAGTCATATTGATCTAAACCTTGGTCCAACGGTGAAAATGTGATTTTGTGGAATGAATGATTTGGGCTCAACAATGAAAGGAATAGGAACCGATACTGACTCAAGAATAAAACTCAAATCAAGTTTAGGTTCGAGAGTCCGAGTTGGTTCATGAGTTTGGTCCAAATCATAGAATTCAAGTTCACATTCATTTTCCAACAATGGAATATGACTATCCATCATGGTAGTTCATGTTCAAGCTCTATAGAGATAAGAATCAGTGTTGGCTTTCGAATTGGGTCCAAATCAGGTAAGGATACCGGAGTCAGCATAGATTCAAAAAGTGAAATTGAATCACAATATTGAAAATCGATGTCACATTCATCTTCAAGTTCAATCTCATTGAAATGAAAACTTGTCAATTTGTCAATGGGGTGATATTGGTCAAGTTTAAAATTATGTGATGAAATCGAATCTTGGTAAAAATCTCCAAGATACCATAATTTTTCATCAATATGGCTAGGAGAATCAGGAATGATCAAAAAATGTGTAGGTAGAGTTTCCTCATTCCTATCATTAATTGTGTTGACCAAATGGCTCACTTTTGCTTCTAGCCTATTAAGAGATTTGAGATAATCCGTTTGAAATGAATACAATCATTTTAGGACTGAATCATGACTCCATATTCTTTTCTAAGTCAATCGGTTCTTCTTGTAGTGGTTGGACTTGAAAATTAGAGTAAGGATCTTGGATTTGGGATTGTTTGGAAGAATTGAGTCCGCTATGATTTGTACTTGTCATATGGACTCAAGGAAGACTTCAAAAGTCTTTTCTAAAGAAGATTTCTCTTCTATAGGTTGGTCTTGGTATGAATTATATGAAGTTGTTTGTTGATAAGGTTGCTGATAGTAAGACTCAGGAGAGTTGTATCCTCACTGACTCGGTGAAGAGTGGTGATAATTGTCCCATTCTTGTTCATAATGCTGGGATTGGGGCATATATTGAATCGGATGAGACCAATCTGGCATACTTGATTGGTTAGAATTATGTAATGACGGGTTGGTAATATCTGAATTGAAAGAGGTTGGAGTGAAATATGAATTGAGTTATAATCAGAATAATTGTAATTATAATATATTTTCACAAGAAAAAACAAAAACAAACAAATAAACAATAAGAAAATAAAGAAAAATATAGCCTATGTTAGGCTAGAGCTTAAACCTAGATGACTCCTAACTGTTGATTATCCATAGGAGATATACTACAGAACCTGACCATAAGTTAATCGGTCAGGTAGGGGTAAGATTGGTGGGAGGTATTCGCGCTTAAAAGCGACGGGCCTAATTATGCCAAACCACTAGCCTTCGGGATTTCGCCCCTCAATCCCCAACCTTAAACACCGATTTGACAAGAGTCAACTTCTAACAACTTTTCCCTTAGGTCAATCCCTATTTGAGTCCGAGATGACCCTAGGGACAACGTCTACTTAATTTTAAGTTAGGATGGGTTAGTGAGTGAGAAGATGATTTTTGGGCTAAGGAAGGGTAATGACTTTCCCACCTTATCGTGTTTAAGGATATGCCCTTAGATCGTTTTCATACTCGTGTGCAAGTATATAGCAAAAATAATACCCAAGCAATATAACATATAAGTGTGTTTCCTAAGCTATATGCAATGCAGACATACCTTTTTCTCTAGCACTCTTCAACAGTAATGTAAAGAAATGAAATAGATAGATGCCCTAAGATGCAAGAGTCTAAGCATTTTTTAGTATTTACAAAGCAACAAGTTACTGTTGATTAAAAACATGTACAGAGTGAGTTAAATAGATAAATTAACAATTGCAGATAGTTAAATCTCTGAAAATCAAGTAATCTTCAGATACTACAGGTAGAAGTTCATCATAGTTGTGCGCTCTGATGCTCTGCCTTCTTGGGCAGAGGCACAGAGTAGCAATATGTCCACTGCAGCTCTTAGTTTTCTGTAATTAGCCTCTATACGCCAAAATAGAGAAGAAAAAGGGATTAATTTGTTAAAGTAAATTAAAAAGAAAAGAAACTTACCGTCCCTCCCGGCAACGGCGCCAAAATTATGATCGAGCCAAACCTGCACAAGCAAAATACAGACTTTTAAAACAGTACTAGGTCCTCAATTCTACTGTATAGCCTAGGACTAACGGGTCATGATCACAAGGGAGGGACAGCGATGGAATCGTTATATAAGTTTCTTCTTTTAATTTACCAAAAATAGTTAATACTTATCTTCTCAGTTTATAAAAATAAAAATAAAAATGTTAAGTTAAGTTAAGAAGAAGATGGTAGAAGAAGAAGAGATGGTGGTGGTCTTATTATTTTAATTATAAAAGAAAAAGAAGCAAAAAGAGATAAGAAAAGTGTTGATGTAAAAAATCAAAAATAAAGAAGAATATTTACCTCTACTGTTTGAATCATAGCGAAAATTTACCTTAACATGAAGTAAAGCGAAGTAATAGAAAAGAATAAAAGAAATCAAGGCTTCGGCGAGATCGAGCACAATGAAGAAAAGTGGGAAACCTCCATTGATTGTCACTTTCAATATAAGCTTCTTGAAGAAAAAATTACAATAGTGTCACTCTATAATAACTCTTCCTCTCTTTTGATCATGTAACTCTCTCTAGCCTAAAAATAAATAAAATAAAGAAAATAAAAATTATATTGAAGAAGAAAAGAAAATCTAAACTAAATCATATAACTCTCTCTAACCCTTTCTGCCTTCGAGTTATGAGGATATTTATAAGAGAAAATAAGAGCGATAGAAAGCATATGAAGATAGGAAGAGCTGGATATTTCTGAATTTGAATTCTTCTCTTATCTCCAAACTTGATTTGATTTATCTAGAAATTCAATTCTGATCTGCAGATTATTGGCATGTTGATTGTTGAATATCACTTATCAAATAATTGAATTGGAAAGAGTAATCAACAGAAGAATTGTAACCCTTTAAGTCTTCTTTCTGTAGCATCTTGAATTATCATATTTAAGTTTCGATAGCGAAATTTATGATTAAAATGCTAAACTGTATCTAGCCTGAATATGAATCTAAATTGCTCCATCTCATCTGTTGATCTTCTCTCTATCCATTTATCCTCTTGGAGTTTCAATTTGTCTTCTAAAATTGATAAGATATTTATTTATCTTCAACGAAACAGATAGGGTCTTCAAACAATTCGTTTTTCTCTTAAAATGAGATGATATTATCTTATCTGATATATCCAATTTTCAGATAAGATAGCTTTTAGAACCTTTGGATTTGAATCGATCCCTTTTCTTTTGAACTTTTGAATTTAATTGAATAAATTTCACGATTATCTTCTCCCTATCATACCCTGCATGAATTAGGACATTAAGATAAGTTATTTGCAATATTCATTACAAAATATATGTAGGAATGTAATAATATTTATGTAATATATGTGTCCAAACAACTACCGGTCTTACCATTCTGATTTCCCAACTTTTGATATCACACCAAGAAAATCTTTCTTTTCAATTAATGTCCATGCATATTTTATCAATTAAATAATATTTACAATTCATCATAAATTCCATGTTCTCTCACCTATTAATCTACTGTCAGTATAATTAGTGTTGAGCGTTAACTTGTCCAATTCGTAATTAGTTAAAATTGATACAACTATTAGTCTGTACAAGTAACTTTCAGCGTTTCATGATTCTTCCACTAACTATTTGCCAATAGATAACCTATTCAGAGTCCAATATACTAAGCCATGGAAGGGTTTACGTGTTAGGATGAATATATCTTTTGAAGTACATAACACAATGATTCTCTATTTGTCAGTAGGGATAAATACTCATTTAAATTTGAGGATAATTTGTCAACATACTGAGTATATATAGGCAGAACACCACTTATGAGACATTATTATAAAGAGCCAATACTCTAAAAAAAATTACAACATACTCGCGCTCATAACATGTGTTACTAGAAGGATTGTGTTCAGTTCTAGGCTTAACTCAACATGCCTCTCTATTAACTCCTATAAATTTCATATAGACCCTCCCAAACAGTAATTTGTCAGCTCTATCCTCCCTAACAATCGACTATATTTTCATCATAACTCTTATTTTTAACATAAGAATACGACACAAAAACTTTCACTGAAAATTAAACTTAATTATCTTCCCAACGGTATATTATATGACCTACTTAATTCACATAAACAACCCTAAATAAACAAAAATCTTTCAGCCACTTAAAATTCTACAACTCGGTAATTTCGACTAGCTTGTCGTATTTCAGCTATAATTTCTAGCACCGACATTCGATTGGGACACCGCAAAAGCTATTGGAAAGTAAACTCGATTATCTTTCTAACGATATATTACATGGCACCTATGGTTCTTAATATACTGACGAACTGAACTAAATTTTACAAATTACGGTGTTTTAACATATTTGCGTTCCATTTCAAGAGTATTAAATTATGGAACTTACAACTTATTTTTTAACCTCCCCCTCTAAATTCAGATTCATAAACAAGCTATGACCTTGAACATTTAATTCTAGTTATATACTTAATCAATCATCATATTAATTCATCCTCATCTTCTAAATTTCACAATAGAACAAAGGGGTCTTCTACTCTATTTACAACCATTAGTTATTTTACAAAATTGCAAGGATTTGGAAGGAATCAAGAAGGGATCTCCCTCACACAACCAAGAACAATTACAAAGAAAGAAACAAGATCTAACATGATGATCAAAAATCTGAAAATAAAGGCAAGATCTGAAATTTAACATTTATCCTCAATCTGAAAAAAAATATATAATGTACTCCCTCACCTCCTTCTTCCCGCCGCCTGGCCACCCAGCCGGTCGTGCCTAGCTTGCCACCGCCGCCACGCCGCGCCTGGCCGACCGGCCACCGCCGTCGCGCACCATCAGAGAGGGAGAGAGTAGTAGGGGGAGAGAGAGAGAGTGAGGAATAGAGGGGATTTGATTTTTGGGGCCTCTAGGGCTTTGGCCATGGAGAAATATCCTCTAGAAAGAGGATGAAGAAGAAGAACTCTCATTTGGACCCTTTTAAGATCCATACCCATATTATATTACAAGTTTGTCATAACCCTTTCATCCAAATGTCCAACTCTCAAATCAAGAAAATCTAGACCATTGATCTCCCCTTCCTTGCACACCTAGTCTCTCCACTAACTCTAAGATTTAAAATATTCTCTTGGTTGTATTTTCTTGGTTAAATATATATATTTCATGTATAAGCTAGCATACCTATACATTGAAGTAATATGTGCACACTAATTATGATATATGTATATTCATATATGTCACTTAAAATTTTCAAAATTATTGAACATACTCAATTAATCAATATCAAAATTTTTCTTAATATTCTATATAGTATTAATAACCCAAAATTATATTATTAAATAGGGTTTAATAACCCGGGGTGTTACACCCCGAGAGGACACGTCACAGCAACCAATAACCCCGACCTCTCAGCAACAATTGCCTCGCGACATTGATCAGTCTGCTCCCTTCTCCTGTCGAAGACTTTGAGGAGGAAGAGGCAGATGGAGAATCTGTAGTGGTCAATTCCAGACCCTAAAAAAGATCACGACACGCCGCCTATCACCTCGGGGGATCACTTCTCTGTCAGCGGACATAGCCCTCACGCAAGCATAATGTGGGCCCAAGGAAAAAGTCTCGGGTCTCGCCCCAAGCCCTTATCTAGATGGTCACAAGCATCGGGCCTTGGGCCTCGCCACAAGCCCTCATCTGGTCAGACATTACCTACCCTAGTCATCACTCAACCGGAGCTGCATGACTCTGGGAGACTTCAACTTCTAGTACAAGGACCTTTCTCGGGGTCACCGCTCTACTTACAGCTGGATAGCACAATCCCTGTGATTTATGGATTCAACTATGTTGTCAGATTATCCCCACGTTGTAAACATTGTAACGCTCCATATCAATGCGAGCAGTTATGGATAGTGGCGAATATCTCTGCATGGCAATCCTGCAATCAAACATTGCGCTCTGGGTGGTTACAAGGAAATTATAACGTGCAAATCAGGAAGGGAACTAGATCCGAAGATTCGCACCCACGAAGACAGTTCAGGCGGGTATAAATACATCTCCTTTTCTAACGAAGATGATCGAAAAAATGAATACCCTAGCGAACCGGTAATCACACATAGCGTTTTGATTTCTTCTTGTAATTCCTTCGAATTAAAGTAGAACATCTTTTTTCTTCATGGTTTTTGCCTTTTCGGATTTCCACGTTAAATCTCTTGTATTTGTTGTGATTATCTGGTTGATGCGTGCTTTGCAATTTAGTGCACATGAGAAACTCCTTGGCGAATTTCCCACAGTAATGATTTACCAGATAAATCTAGGCTCATATCAGTTTTGGGTATCTTTTGATAAGTATCTCTCCTTTAATTCATTTTACAAAATTACGTTAGTATTAGATTTATCAACAAACACGGCTCTGCAACTCTTGAGTGACACACTTGAATGGGATAATCCCCAGCTCCACCATCGGCCCAGCCCTAGGATTGTTCCTATTCTCGTGGCATTATCGTAATTACAGGGTTACCACTGTGCAAATTCGTAGTTATCCATCTCTCTGCCTCGTGGGTGGCGGGCAGATCCCGAGCGCATGTGCTCCCAAACGGCTCTGACGCCCCGTGGGCCCCACTCTTTGCCCTCGCCATCCCTAACCACACGAGAAAGTACTATCGCACCCCGTTTCAGAAAACCCACAACTCGCTGGCTGTGGGCCAAGCACTGGGGGTGAACAGAAAAAGCGTCACATCCAATTTTTTCGCACACGTGCGGCGATATCTGCGGCCCCGCATCACGTGAAGGGGGAGGGGGCGGGCGAGTGTGGTGTGTGTGGGCCCACACGTCATTTCACGTTCCTCCCCTCCCAGTTACAGTCGCTCTCTCGCCATTTCCCGCCGCGTTCCGCCGTGAGAAGCGCGGCATCGTGCCGGACGCACACGCGTATCTACCAGGGCCAGGAGCGGCGCCAGGTTGCGTGCATTCTCATCTCCTGCTCTGCACACGTTCCTACTGTTATCTTGCCACGTCGAACCGCCGAGGTTCATGTGATGAATAAAAAATTCAAATTTCATGGGGACAAGCAAATTAGCATGCAGACAATAGGGCCTACCGGAACCTCACATTTTGTTTTAATTGATGGATGAGTAATAAAATATTTAAAACATTTAATTTTAATTTATAAATACTTTAAATAATATAAATTAACTTTAACGGAGTGGATCTTGTATTCTAATGTCAGAAGATTCCAACATGAATCCTTCCCACTCAAATACAACCCTCTAATATTTGAATACAAGTGTCTCCTGTTAAAGTTGATCTATATTATTTCAAGTATGTATAAATTAAAAATCAAGTAATGCATAAAATAAAGAAAAATTGACAGTCTAAATAGTGAGTTGGTTAGTTTAACGGTGCAGAACATTTGAAATCTAACAAAAAATTAGTTTGTAGGGGTTTTTAAATGTTTAGATCATGGTCAAATGGCCGGATCGAGAATGTTTATGTCTAAATATATAGATCTAATCAACTCATTGAAATACACCTAGAGCGGGGTGAATAGGTGTTTTGCTAATCAAATACAATTTTAAAACTACTTATGATGAATTATGCAAACGATCAAAACAATAATTGAAGCTGAATTTCCCGTGAAGGGCTTTAAAACTTCTCCTCTTTAATTCCCTTAGATAATGGGTTGAGGTGTTCAATTGCCTCCTTATTAAGATGGGTATAGACCAGTAATGAAAGTAATGGAATGAAAGCAATTATAGAATTCAAGATGAACAATTACACAAGTATGAAAAATAAAAAACAATAGAGAGTATGATACAAGCAATCGCAAATACAAAGAAATTTGTTTTGAGGTTCAAGCCACTGCTCTACGTCCCCACCTTCACCACTATAAAGGATTTCACTATCATCTAAGGGGTCTTCCACAAAGGGACCTTACACAAAGAAATTACAACTTGGTCTACACAAGACCGGAGTACACAACTCCACCAACTCAACCTTCTACCCAAGAGGTAACATAAAGCCAATTGAGGTTATAAAGCATTTGATGATCTAACAAGATCACAAACACTCTCTATTATAACTTCCTATAGAGTAAAAATGAAGTGTTGCTCAAGAAGTTAAGTGAGAGATGAAATTTAGTTGAAAGAATAGAGGAGTTTTAAAACCAACTGAAAATAGCTTTAGAAAGAAAGATCTTGGAGATTGAAAGGTAGAAAAAATTCTCTTTTGAAACAAACTTGAAAACTTGTAAACTTGTGTGTTTTTCTTATCTAAAATCAAACCAATGACCCATATATATAGGCAATGAATAAATATCATTTACAAATCAACCAGGTCATTTGGGGTGTGTTTAGACACTTGAAAACCAAAAATACCGTTGGAATCCACAAAAATAAAACAAATTAAAAAAACTAGTCGTTATGGCCATGTGACAGCCTGTCGGTCGGTCGACCGACAGGTATCCAAAAAAATCGTTGGCTCTGGTCGACTGGGCGGTCGACCACTCGGTCGTTCAAAAAGAAAACTAAACTTCAGGTCAGTTGACCGACCCTAACCAAGAGTTAGGGTCTCTCAGTCGGTCGACCGACAACTTGCATAAACGTGCACGCTGCTTGGCCAAAGGCCGGTTGACCGAGCGGTCGACCGTTCTGGCCTACAATGGGCACCGGTTGATGGGCGGTCGACCGTTCTGGCCTGAAACAGTTTAAAAAACAACTTTTGAGTTTCAAATATTTTTTTAAAAATTTTGAATTGGTTTATCGGCAATGTATCAATATATAGGTGATGAAATACATGTTCTAAACTTGTTATAAAATTTGAAAAAATTATGAGACATGTATCAAAATCAAACATACAAAATACCAATACTATCAAAACTTATATTTTTCAAAATCGTGTATTTTGTGCGTATAACTTCTTGAGCATCACTACTTTATTCTACACTTTAACAAATTAATATCTTACAAGGTTCTAAGTGACTATAAGATCTTCAACCGGGCTTCTCCATTAGCGACGTCGAGTGCTTTGAGTTTTAATCCCGTATTTGATTCTTCTTGAATCTTCAACACCTTCCTTTAGAGAAAGAAAACTTCTTGAATTCTTAGATACCCGAAATATACTTAAACACTTGAACTTGATTAGTACAGATAACACATATATTTTATTATCATCAAAATCATAAAACCGAGTGATTGTAACCTTGGGCCAACAATCTCCTCCTTTTGATGATGAAAAAATATGTGAGTTATTTAAGATAAAATATAGGAAAGAGCTTGAAAAGCTCCCCCTCAAGTTATGCTATCTCTCAAGTACAAGAAAACATTATGATTTTAAATGGATTTGACAATATAAGTAAGTCACACATATATGCATATATAAAAATGATATAATATAGAATAATATGCATAAATAGCCTACTATCCTTCCAATCCTCTTTCCTCCAACAACAATATATAAGCATGATAAAGAGAATGGATATAGAATACTAAAATAACTTAATAACTCAAATATCTCTCCTCTTTTTATCATACATCAAAAAAGGTAAAGGCATCAACATAAAAGAGATGTAATTTTAAGAATACATGAAAAAAAATTTGAAAATATTTTCAAAACTTATGAATCCATAATACAAACATTTAACTTACCACAAATGAATAAAAATCTATTATAATTTAGTGGTTTCGTAAAAATGTCCGCAAGTTGAAAATTTGTGGAAACATAATCAATTTCAATATCGTCTTTCTCAAGTGATCTCTAAGAAAGTGATATCGAATATCTATGTGCTTGGTCTTGTTATATTGATTTACATTTTTGGTCTATGAATTATGCTAGTATTATCACAAAATATTTTAATATGGTCATAATGCAAATCATAGTCAAGGAGAGTATATTTCATCCATAGAACTTGTGCACAACAAGCCACGGCCGCAATGTACTCCGCCTCGGCGGTTGAGAGGCTACTGAATTTTATTTCTTAGAAGACCATGAAATAAGGCAATTATTTTGAAATTGATAAGTACCACTAGTGCTCTTCCTATCCACTCTACAAACGATATAGTCGGCATCCGAATAACTCATCATAGAAAATTATCTGATTTTCGGATACCACAAGCTCATTCCAATAGTGCCCTAAAGATATCTAATAATGCGTTTTACCGCAATTAAGTGAGAATCTTTAGGACAAGACTGAAATCTAGCATAGACACACACTAAACATAATATCTGGCCTACTAGCCGTCAAATAAAGTAAACTACCAAACATACTTCTAATAAGTTTAATGTCTACATATACCCTGTTCGTCCTTGTCAAGCTTAGTAGTAGTGGTCATGGGAGTCTTTCTTAATTTTGCATCTTCAAGTCTAAATCTATTGATGAGTTCTCTTGTGTATTTGGCTTGATTTATGAAAATTCTATTATTCCTTTGCTTAATTTGGAGGCCAAGAAAGTAGTTTAGCTCTCCCATCATAGACATCTCAAACTCGTTTTTCATGCATCATTCAAATTCTTTACAAAACTTTTCATTAGTGGATACAAAAAAAAATCATCAACATAAATTTGAACAATTAGGATATCACTATCTACATGCTTTGTAAACAAAGTGGTGTCAACTTTACCTTTAACAAAATCGTTTGAGATTAGAAAAATTGAAATTCTTTCATATCAAGCTCTTGGAGCTTGTTTTAAACCATATAAAACTTTATCAAGTTTGTACACAAAATTCGGATGTGTAGGATCAACAAACCCGGGGGTTATTCAACATACACTTCTTCTATAAAACCATTTAAAAACGCACTTTTGACATCCATTTGAAAAATTTTAAAATCTTTATAAGAATCAAAGACAAGTGTCATTCTATGGCTTCAAGCCATACTACGGGTGCAAAGGTTTTCTCAAAATCGATATCTTCAATTTGGGTGAAACCTTGGGCCACTAACCTACCTTTTTTCTAATAACATTACCCGACTAATCCAATTTATTTCTAAAGATCCATTTAGTACCAATAGTTGTTCTATACTGGGGTCTTGGAATAAGATATCAAACTTGGTTGCGCTCAAATTGATTGAGCTCTTCTTGCATTGCAAGCAACCAATATGAATCGGCCTCGGCTTCGAGAATATTTTTGGGCTCAATGTGTGAAATAAAATCAAAATGTCCACTTAAATCATGGAGTTTGGATCGAGTAGTTACCCTCTTGAATACATCACCTATGATGAGGTCTTTGAGATGATTTGAAGCAAATCTCCAATCCTTTAGAAGTAGTTGTGTTGCCTCCACTTCAACCTCTTGAACTTCATCTTGTACACCAATCTTTGGGTTTTTTCTTCTATAGATGAATCCTTCAAGGTTATCTTCTTCATATCTTCACCTAAAGAAACAAACTCTACAATATTCTTTACAAAAGCATTAAATTCTTCAAACTTGACATGTATAGATTCTTCAATAGTCAAAGTCGATCTATTGAAGACTCTACAGGCCTTACTAGTATTTGAATACCCAACAAATATAGCTTCATAGGATTTGGCATCAAATTTTCCTAAATTGTCTTTATTATTTAAAACAAAGAATTTATAACCAAAAACTTTAAAATAAGAAATATTAGGTTTTCTCAAATAGTAAATTTCAAATGAAGTTTTAGAAGTATTTTTACAAAAATAAATTCTATTTGAGATGTAACCTGATGTATTTATTGCCTCGGCCTATAAGTGTTGAGGGAGTCCGTATTCATTTATAATTGTCCTAACCATTTCATAAAGAGTATGATTCTTCCTTTCAACGACTTCATTTTGTTGTGGAGTTTTAGGACATGATAGTTCATGTTTGATTTCATATTCTTCACAATAGGTGATAAAGAAGTGGTTAATGAATTCACCTCCTCTATCACTTCTTATACGTAAAATCAGAAAAAAAATTTCTTTTTTAACTCTTTTTCTAAACACTTGAAAATGTGAAAAGGCTTGATCTTTGTGTTCTAAAAAGAAAACCCATGTAAAACGAGAAAAATCATCAACCAAAACAAAGATAAAACAATTTTCACTTAGACTTTTGGTTTTAGTTGGACCAAATAAATCCATGTGAATTAACTCCAAGGGTCTTGATGCCATGATATCCTTGATTGTTTTGAAAGAGGACTTGGTTTGTTTCTCAAGTTGGCACGCATCGCAAATGCGGTTCTTGCAAATTTCAAACAAAGAATACCTTTCACCACTTCCTTATTGTTGATTCTAGATAGATGGTCAAATAAAACATGGCTTAGTCTCCTATGTCATAACCAAGAGTCTTCATTAAATGCATTTAAACATGTAGCATTGCATTGTAAATTTGACATATTAATCATGTACACATTATTTTCATGAAAACTAGAAAGTACACATGCACTAGTTTGTCTATCTAAAATATTACAAGCTAAATCATCAAAAACCACTTTGAAACCTCTATCGCAAAGTTGTCTTATACTTAAGAGGTTATGCTTGAGACCATCAACTAAAATAACATTTTCAATTAGGGGAGATGAGCCAATTTTAATGTTACCTATCCCGATAGTTTTTCCTTTAAAATAATCTCCAAAGGTGACGATGCCACCTTCATAATACCTTGATAGGGTTGCAAAATTGTTGATATCCCACGTCATATGCCTTGAGCAACCGCTATCAAGATACCACCGCTCCTACGTCTTGGAGCCTTGTTGTGTACCTATATCAAGTAACAAATCGGTTGATTTTGGTACCCTAATTTTTTTGGTCCTTTAATGTTAGCATTTCGAACCCAAATGTGATTATTAGAAAGATTTATCCTATCAAAATAAAATTTGTCTAAGTGACCTTTTCGGCCACAATAAGTCCATGAATAAACTCTACCATAAATAAAAGCATGATGGGAGTGTAGGGTGTGAACATGTTTGGTGTATGTAGTATGTCTAGCATGATGTGTATATATATGTTGTGATTTAGGAGTGTGGATATGTGTAGTATGATGAGCATGCGTGATATGAACATATTTCTTCAGAGTAAGTTTCTTAGAAAACATTGTCTCCAACCTAACTTTATCAAACTCACATTTCTTTAATAATCTCCTAAAAAATTAATTTTATCTTTTAAAATAGAAATCTCATTTTTATCAATTAACAAAAATTTTGCTTTACATTAAATTTTATATGCATCAAAATCTTCTTGCGTGGATAAGAGTGTAGAAGAGAAATCATCTTTTTCTTTAGAAAGAATAACAATTTTATTTTGAAGGGTTTCATTTTTCTTTTTCATTTTTAAATACTTCTTTTTAAGAAAATCATAGTTGTTAGACAACATTTCAAAAGTCTCACCCAATTCATCCATTGTTAATTCACAATTGTCAAGTGAGGGTTCGGATGTTAGCTTAGGTGTGTTATCATTAGCCATAAAACATACATGTGTCGTATTCACTTCTTCATCGGTTTCACTCTCTGAGTCCCACGTAGCCTTAAGAGTCTTATTTTTGCAGGGCTTCTTGGAGGTTGAAGGTTTACTTTTGATCTCCGAACAATTCATAACCATATGGCCCAGCTTTCGGCAATTGAAGCGTATGATCTTCTTGTCTTCTTTCCCTTACCATCTTCTTCTATTGTTAAACTTGGCCTTGTTGTACATCCTTCTTATATTTTTCACTAGGAGGGAGAATTCTTCATCATCCTCTTATTCATCATCATCGTCGGAGATGGTAGGAGTGGATTTGAAAGTGATCACTTTCTTCTTTTGTGGTGCCATCACTTCCCTTGCCTTCCTCTCCATTTCATGGATCTTAAGGTTCCCTATAAGACCGATAAGTTCCATCTCTTCTTTTTTGTTTAGCTCCTTCAATGTAATAGCCTTGACTTCCCATGAGGGTAAAAGTTCCCGAATGACCTTCCTTACTTTTTAATCATCGTCAATGGCATCACCTGAAGAAGCAAGACTATTAATTATTTTAGTAAATCTTGTTACCATATCATCAATGATGTCATTCTCATGCATGGTGAAATTTTCATATTGAAAACGTAAGAGATCAATCTTTGCTATCTTAACTTGTGATGTTCCTTCGTGTGTGACTACTAGGTGTATCCAAATCTTGTAGGCAGATTTACAATGGATGACCCTAGCAATATCGTCATCGTTTAAAGCTTGAAGTAAGACATAGTGTGCCTTAACATTTGCATCAAACTCCTTAGTGGTAATGTCGGACCAAGTGTCCTCATCACTAATGGGTACACTAAAGGGTTTTGTTACCTCTTTTACAACCCGACTTCCTAAGGATTACAAAAATACAGTCATCTTAACCTTCCATATAGGAAAGTTAAGGCAATCAAATTTGGGAGGGGTCTTAATACCTTCGGCCATTTTTACTAAAGTAGATAAAGATGAATTTATGAAAGAAATGAATAGCCATTAGGATCTCTCTAAGGTTGTTAAGTCAAAAACTAAAGATCAAGGTTCTGATACCAATTGAAATACACTTAGAGGGAGGGTGAATAGGTGTTTTGCTAATCAAATATAATTTTAAAACTTCTTATGATGAATTATATAAATGGTCACTCAAAATAAGAATTGAAGCCAAATTTTCCGTGAAGGGCTCTAGAACTTCTCCTCTTTAATTCCTCTAGATAATGAGTTGAGGTGCTTAATTGCCTCCTTGTTGAGATGAGTATAGACTGGTAATAAACGTGAAGGAATGAAAGCAATTATAGAATACAAGATGAACAATTACACAAGTATGAAAAATGAAAAATAATACAGAGTAAGACACTAGTAATCACAAACACAAAGGAATTTGTTCCGAGGTTCGAGCCACTGCTCTATGTCCCCGCCTCACCACTATGAAGGATTTCACTATCCTCTAAGGGATCTTCCACAAAAGGGCCTTACACAAATGAATTACAGCTTGGTCTATACAAGATCATAGTACACAACTCCACCAACTCAACCCTCTACACAAGAGGTAGCACAAAGCCAATTGAGGTTACAAAACACTTGGTGATCTAACTAGATCACAAACACTCTCTCTTACAACTTCCTATAGAGTAGAATATGAAGTGTTGCTCAAGAAGTTAAATGAGAGATGAAATTTAGTTAGAAAGAATAGAGGAGTTTTAAAACCAACTGAAAATAGCTTTAGAAAGAAAGAACTTGGAGATTGAAAGCTAGAAAAACTTCTCTCATTTGAAATAAACTTGAAAACTTGTAAACTTGTGTGTTTTTCTTGTCTAAAAGCAAAACAAATGACCCATATGTATAGGCAATGAATAAATTTTATTTATAAATCATACCAGATCATTTGGTATGTGTTTAGACACTTGGAAACCAAAAATGCCCGTTGGAATCCACTAAAGATAAAACAGATTCAAAAACTAGCAGTTATGGCCATCTGGCAACCAGAAAAGAGTCATTGGCTCCGATCGACCGGGCGGTCGACCGCTCGGTAGTTTAAAAAGAAACTAAACTATCAGTTGACTGGGTCGGTCCGAGAGTCAGGGTCTCTCAGTTGGTCGACCGATCGGTTAACCGCAAGGGTTAGCGGTCGACTGGCCGGTCAACGACAACGTGCACAAATGCGCACGCCCGTTGGCCAAAGGCCCGGTCAACCGGGCGGTCGTCCGTTCTGGCCTGCAATGGGCACCGGTCGACCGGGCGGTCAACCATTCTGCCTGAAATAGTTTTTAAAAAACTTTTGAGTTTCAAATATTTTTCTAAAAATTTTGTATTGGTTTATGGGTAATGTAGAAATGTATAGGTGATAAAATACATGTTCTAAACTTGTTATAAAATTTTGAAAAAATTATAAGACATGTATCAAAACCAAACATGCAAAATATCAATACTACCAAAATTTGTATTTTTCGAAATCATGTATTTTGTGTGTGTAACTTCTTGAGCATCACTACTTTATTCTACACTTTAACAAACTAATATCTTATAAGGCTCCAGGTGACTACAAGATCTTCAACCAGGCTTCTCCATTAGCGACGTCGATTGCTTTGAGTTTTAATCCCATATTTGAATCTTCTTGAGTCTTCAACACCTTTCTTTAGAAAGAAAACTCTTTGAATTCTTAGAACCCTGAAATATACTTAAACACTTGAACTTGATTAGTACAAATAATCACATATGTTTTGTTATCATCAAAATTATAAAACCGGATGATTGTAACCTTGGGCCAACACCACTACTTTCGGCTGTCCTTTTGCGCCGCTTGATGAATGGGCAAAAAGTATTCAAAACACTTGATTTTTGGTTTATAGATACGTGAAATAATATAGATAAACTTCAACAGAATGAATATTGTATTCGAATGTCGGATGTTAGATTTGAGTAAGAAGGATTCGGGCTCGAATCCTTCTGGAATGACACATACAGAGATAGACTTGTGTAGTTTCAGAAGGATTCGAGGCCGAATCCTTCCCACTCAAATACCAATATTCGACATTCGAATACAAGATCCATTCCGTTGAAGTTGATTTATATTATTTAAAGAAACTAAAAATAAAAATCAAGTATTTTTGAATACTTTTTACCCATCCATCAAGCGACGCAAAATGGATGGCTGGAAGTAGTGAGTTGGTTAGATCTATATCTTTAGACCTATAAATTATTGATCCGGCCATTTGATCATGATCTGAATATTTAAAAAATCCTACAAACCAATTTTTGTTAGGTTTCAAATGTTCTACACCATTAAACTAACCAACTCACTATTTAGGTCGTCCATTTTCTCCCTGCTTGATGCATGGGCAAAAAGTATTTAAAAATACTTGATTGTTAGTTTATTAATACTTAAAATAATATAGATCAACTTTAATGGAATGGATTTTGTATTCGAATGGTGCATGGTTGTATTTGAGTGAGAAGGATTCGGGCTTGAACTTTTTCGGAACTACACAAGTCTATCTTTTTCTATATATATATATATATATATATATATATATATATATATATATATATATATATATATATATATAATATATATATATATATAGAGTGTATATATATACACTCTGCCTATATATATATTATATATATATATATATATATATATATAATATATATATATATATACTTGTGTCATTCCGGAAGGATTTGAGGCCGAACCCTTCCCCACTTAAATACAACCCTACGACATTCTAATACATGATCCACTCCGTTGAAGTTGATCGACATTATTTGAAGTAGTTATAAACCAAAAATCAAATATAAATACTTTTTTGCCTATGCAGGTAGGGGGGAAAGAGAGAAAACAGATGGCCTAAAGAGTGGGTTGGTTTAACGGTGTAGAATATTTGAAATTTAGCAAAAATTATAGTGTGAGGGTTTTTAAGTTTTTATGTCATGATGAAATGGTCGAATCGAGAATTTTTATTTAAAGATATAGATCTAAGCAATAGGCTACTTTCGGCCGTCTATTTTACGTCACTTGATGGATGAATATAAAGTATTAAAAATATATGATTTTTGATTTATAGACACTTTAAATAATGTAGATCAACTTCAACAGAGTGAATCTTATTTTTAGACGTCGTAGGCATGCATTTGAGTGGGAAGAATTCGAGTCTGAAGGATCTTAGTATATCTCTCTTTATATATAGAGAGAGAGAGATAGACTTGTGTCATTCTGGAAGGATACGAGGTTGAATCCTTCCTACTCAAATACCAATATCCGACATTCAAATATAAGATTCACTTCGTTGAAGTTGATCTATATTATTTAAAGTAATTAAAATAAAAAATCAAGTGTTTTGAATACTTTTTTCCCATCCATTAATCGGCTCAAAATGGACGGCCGAAAATACTGAGTTGGTTAGATCTATGTTTTTAGACATACAAATTCTCGGTCCAGCCATTTCATCATGACCAAAACATTTAAAAACCCCACAAACCAATTTTTATTAGGTTTCAAATGTTCTACACTGTTAAACTTACAAACTCACTATTTAGACCGTCTGTTTTTTCCTACTTGATGCATGGGCAAAAAAATTTTAAAATACTTAATTTTTTGTTTATAAATACTTGAAATAATATAGATTAACTTCAACAAGATGGATCTTGTATTCGGATGTCATAGGGTCGTATTTGAGTGGGAAGGATTTGGCTTCGAATTCTTCCAGAATGACACATGTCTATCTCTCTACACACACACCTGTGTCATTCCGGAAGGATTTGAGCCCAAATTCTTCCCACTCAAATAACTACATTGACATTTAAATACAAGATCCACTCCATTGAAGTTAATTTATATTATTTAAAATAACTAAAAATCAAAAATCAAGTGTTTTGAATACTTTTTGTCCATCCATCAAGCAGCGCAAAATAGACGGTTAAAAGTAGTGAGTTAGTTAGTTTAATGGTATAGAATATTAAAACCTAACAAAATTTAGTTTGTAGTGGTTTTTAAAAATAGAGTTGTGTAGTTCCGGAAGGATTCGAGACCGAATTCTTCCCACTCAAATACAACTATACATCATCTGAATACAAGATCCATTCTATTGAAGTTGATCTATATTATTTCAAGTATCTATAAACCAAAAAAAAAGTATTTTAAATACGTTTTGTCCATTAATCAAGTAGGGAAAAAAACGTATGGTCTAACTAGTGAGTTGGTTAGTTTAATAGTGTAGAACATTTGAAACCTAACAAAATTTGGTTTGTACAGGTTTTTAAATATTTAGATCATGATCAAATACCTGGGTCGAGAATTTGTATGTCTAAAGACATAAATTTTACCAACTTACTACTTTCGGCGGTTCATTTTGCGCCGTTTGATGAATGGGCAAAAAGTATTCAAAACACTTGATTTTTGATTTTTTAGTTACTTTAAATAATATAGATCAGTTTCAATATAGTGGATCTTGTATTTGAATGTTAGATATTGATATTGAGTGGGAATGATTCGGGCACGAATCCTTCCGAAACTACACAAATCTCTCTCTTTCTCTCTCTATATATGTTTGTGTGTGCGCGCGCGCGTGTGGATCATCATTGTTAAGGCTAAGGTTGGGTGACGACAAAGGTCCTATCCCCAACTTTCAAGCTGAAAATAAAGAATGGTTACATGGAATAGGATGTGTATTATTAATGAAATTTCTTAATTCTTCAAAAATATTGAAGAAAATAGGAATCAGTTGACACAGGAGGCAACTCCATCTTATATCGCACTCAAAACTCAAGTTTTTGATTGAATTTTCAAGATCCGATTGCACATTATCATCTTCATGTTCTAAGATATACACATATAAAAAATCACCTAATTTGAAGTTTGTTTACTCTATTTTCTTTGTGTTCAAACATTAACGATTTTTTAACAGTAGAATAAAATGGAACGATTAGATCAATAAGTAAACGAACTCCAAATCACTTAATTTTTATATGTGTACATCTTAGAACATTAAGATGATAATGTGCAGTGGGATCGTGGGTACAAATTCAAGAGATATTATTTTTGAGTGCGACATAGGACGGAGTTGCCTCCTATGTCAGCTGATTTACATATTCCTATATATATATATATATATATATATGAAGGTACACCTAGAGGGGGGGTGAATAGGTGTACGGCTAATCTAATGAACAAAATGCGGAAATTAAAACTTAATTGCAACAACACTTATTGCAACCAACGAGTGTAGCCGAATTCCCGGTGAAGGGCTTTGAACTAACTCCTCTCGATTCCTCTGAATAAGAGTTGAGGCGCTATATGAAGCTCTCGTGGTTAAGCACAAGTGAGGCACACACAAACAAGCCAAGCATATAATATATGAATGAGCAATATGAAATGATGCAAGGCACAAAAGTAAAAGAGAGAGAGTTAAGAGTCAATGGATCAAACGCAAACACCAAGATTTGTTTTGAGGTTCGAGCCACTGCTCTACGTCCCCGCCTTCACACAAAAGGATTTCCACTCCACTAACTTTGTCCACACAGGACTCCCACACAGGGAACCTCCACTGAGGATTTGTGGCAATACAACCAGGAGTACACAACTCCTCTCTCAACCGAATACAACTTCTCACTAGAGGCAAGGCACAATCCACAACAAACACCTCTACACTTAGAGGGTTAGGCACTTAGCCAATACAAAACAATCACCTCACACTTGAGGGATTCCAACACAAACTCCACCTCTCACTAGAGGAAGCCAAACACCAATCTCCACCTCTCACTAGAGGGAGCCAACCACCACTCCAAAATCAACCTCTACGCAAGAGGGATACTACACATAAGGAGGGTTTATAACTAGGTGGTCTATCTTAACCACAAACCAACTTCTTCCACAAAATAAAGATCCTAATAGATAGGATAGAATGATATGGCTCAAGTGTGAAAAACAAAGTGTTTTTAACAAAGAAAATTACTTGGGAAAATCTCCAAATAGATATAGAATTTTTAGACCAAAAACAAATTCCCAAAAGACTATTTTCTTTGAAATAACAAACACTTTAAAAAACAAATAGAGAATAGGAATTTTAATCCAAAAACTTTTTGCAGAAAACACTTGAAAAGATCTGAAATTTTCTCTCTAAAAACCTTACCCAAAACAGCCCATATAAATCCTCTTTTTATAGGCTAGAAAAACTAGCCATTGGGGCAATTTTTCAGCCCAGACGGCTGTCGGTCGACCGGCCTGGTCGATCGCCAACGGTCAAAAATCCGACCGTTGGAGCCTCGGTCGACCGGTCCGGTCGACCGCAGCCTGGAACAGAGAGCAGAGCTCTCTGCCGGTCGACCGACCCGGTCGACCGGGGCTTTCCAGAGAGTAGAAGCTCTCTGGCGGTCGACCGACCCGGTCGACCGGCCCTCCAGCCAGAGCTGGCATGCACGGCTGTGCACGTCGGTCAACCGACTCGGTCGACCCACTCCTAGCTCGGTCGACCGGTCCGGTCGACCGGCAGAAGCTAGAACAGGGATTTATAGGTTAGAAAAACTTAGCTTTTGACTTAAATAAAATCCCATAAAACTTCTAAAATTTCACAAAAATAAGTTCTTGCATGATATTTGAAATACAAACTTGTTTGAGTAAAAATTAAAACAAGTTACAAACATTTTGAACTCTTTTTGTGTTATGAAAATTTTGCCGAAAACCAAATTTCGTATTTTCCAAAACTTGAATTGTTGAATTGAAATTCGTTTTGTCCAAAACTCATCCAAATATAAAAACATGATATTATAACAACTTGAAGCATGTTGTATATGGATATAATCCAATATACATAAAAGATATATATATCTATGTTTTTGACATAAAATCCAAAAATACGTTTTGTTAAAATACCAAAACTTCAAACTCATGAAATAGACTATCAAACTAAGTTTGTTTAAATAGTTGAAGCATACATGTATATAGAACATATCTAATATACATAAAACCATGTAAACTTGTATTGATACTATCTATTCATGAAAACCAAGATTGGATAAACCAAAACCGAAAACCAAAAGCCAAACATGAAACGTGTGTGTGTTGTGAACTTGAGCATACCACACTATCTAATCTTTACAAATGGATCTAAA
This sequence comes from Agave tequilana, assembly GCA_038442645.1. NCBI lineage: Eukaryota > Viridiplantae > Streptophyta > Magnoliopsida > Asparagales > Asparagaceae > Agave > Agave tequilana. The sequence goes on from JAVJIF010030547.1 coordinate 23,775, forward strand.
CAATAAACTAAACTATGTACGATGTCTTCTTGTAGAACTCCGTCTTCAAGCCGACTCGATCCAAACCGTGATCCACCGAGCTTGACTGCAACGAGTGCTAGATATGTACTTTGATGCTCGGGCTCTTGAATCACCATGTGAGAAGCTCCAAAATACCTTTGTTGAAGCTAATCACCTACTAATATCTTGGTTAGAGATCTGAAACTAAACATCACAAGATTATTAGTAAACATAACTACATGAGTTAATCATCATCAAAACAAGAGTGGAAGGCCTCTGGGCCAACAATCTCTCCCTTTTTGATGATGACAAAACTCATGGAGTTATATATGCATGGATTAAAGTTAAGCTTCAAAGAAGCTCCCCCTTAACTCATGCATAGCAATAAACAATAAATATATGCAATGATTATTAAACATAAAAATGTATAGACATGCATAAAACAAGCTTTTAATACCAAATAAAAAACATGCTCTTGATACCAAACATGAAATGCATCAATATGCATAAAAAAGCTCTTGATATCAAAATAAATTATTTCTTCTTCTCATAAACATGTTCTTAAAATAATGCTCTTGATACCAATAAAAAAACAAACTAATGCTCTTGATACCAATAAAAACAAACTGTGTTTCAATAAAAACAAAATATGTTTCTAGATACTAGTATTCATCACTCTTGATACCAATATCAATAAAACATAAAACAAACACTCTTGATATCAATACTTGATACCAATATAAAAGCATGCATAACATAAAAACATGCATATAAACTCAAATACTTCTCCCCCTTTTTGTCAATCATCAACAAAGGGGTCAAAGAAAAAATTAATAAAACATTTTTTCCCCTTTTTGTCTTAAACAAAAATAATACCAATAAGGGGTGAAATCAAAACAAAAACTTTATGATACCAATTGTAAGAAAAAATATATCAATTTCATTCATCATGGTATCAATAAAATAAATAAAATATACCAATTGAAGGTACATAAAATAAATTTTGAAGAAACCAATCAAAATTTTGATACCAATTGAAGGTAAACAACTAAAACATCTTGATACCAATTGTAAAAATTAATACCATTTGAAAATATTATACACTTTTGATATCAATTTGGAAAACATAAACCAATGGTAAGATATTTTTCATTTACCAATTGTAAGTAATTTTCATTTTGAGTATATGATATCAAATTAAAATCAATATTAATTTTTCAATCATTTTTCATCATAAAGTATGGGAGTGGAATATCAAAAGTAAACAAAATACCAATTGAAAGATGAAATACGAATTTTCTCCCCCTTTATGAAATATCAAATAAAACGATGCATAAGCTTGTATAAGATACCAATTGAAAACTAATCAATTGAAATATGATATGCATTTAAGAAATCAAGCTTAGCATGACCAAAATTTGTGCTCAATGATATAGAGATATAGTAAGCACAAATAAAACATATATATATGTATGGAAAAATTAGATACCAATCGAAATTGATACTATTAGAAGTGTAAGCATATATATATAAAAACATATATGAGTATACAAAGGAATGTCAATATTGATACCAATTGAAAAAATCCAATGATACCAATTGAAACTATAATTAGAATCAAGTGTATAACTCATATTTCCTACCACCCATTTCATGCACATGTTTTAAAAGAATTTTCAATAAAGAGGATACAAGGCATGGTCTCCCAACTAACCGCCCTTTAAATGGGTAGGGGTTTTCAAAAATAGGTTTGAAAATATAGTATGTTTGAAAACTCTACCATATGAAGAATACGAACTAGTTATACGAAAATTTTGAAAAACTAGTACGAAATCCTTCAAGTAAGGAATAAAACAAAATTATATTTCATGAAAAACATGTGGATTACATGATCACCAAACACTCAAAATCTATATAGCCTATATCATACTCATGAAAACAAAATCATGAGAAAAACAATAAGTAAAGTGAGTGTACAAGATTGTTATGTGAAACATATCATCATGAAATTATGCAATTAAGCTCAATAAGAAATTCCTTAAAAATAACATGAAAATCATCAAAACTATAATCCTTCAAGGTATATGTATGTCATATACAAACTAAAGTATACATACATATCCAAATATAAACGAGTCCACACAAGTATATGCATTAAGGCAAGTGGCTCAAGGATGTATATGTATAACCAATAGTTTGGACAAAATAGACATATACATGAAGTCAAACATATAAACATGAAAACATGTACAAAATGGGAAATACAAGTCAAATGCATGAATTATCAAAACTAGACTATACTAGTACATCTAATGGGTATAAATGAGCTTTCAAGCACAAACATATAATAGTCTATTTGTGGCTTACTAGTTGTATGAGTATATATGTCCTAGTTTTAATGAAAACTAACATCTAAACAAGTAATCAAAACATGAAACATGGAAATCAAAACAAAAACTCATATGATTACTATGACAAATGCATATGCATTAGATCTATGATTTACACGATAGCTAAAACATAGGGAGAACACAAAATATGGGTCCATATAAACATGGGTGATCTCAAATACTAATCATGTATATCACTAATCTAATAACATGGCATTTAACATACTAATCATGAAATATCAAAACATGCTAAAATCAATGATATGAAAAGCATGTAAACAATAAATGAGGAGTAAGAGATTGTTACCAAAACCATGAGGGCAACTCTCCATATCTCCAAACCATGGTGGTTCTCCCACCAAACTCCCCTTGAAAGTGATGCATCCAAATAGTCCTCTTTAAGCTCGGAACGCATCCACCTCAAGGCACCATCACTCTCACGTCATGCGAGAGCCCACACCTACATCAAATACAATAGGGGTGGTCTTTGGTACCCATACTCTTTTGGGTCCATGAGGGTTAGCTCCTTTTCTAATCCAAACAAACTTAGTTGCTAAATTTACATCATGCATCCTATCATAGTCAAATTTAGCAAGGTGGCCCTTACGTCCACAATGTGTACAAGTGTACACATGAGCATACATAGTGATGTGTACATGAACGTGCGAAGCATGTGTATGCCGTGGTTTGTGTGCATGAAAGGATGGAACTTGTTTCTTTTGAAACATGGATTCCAAACGTGTATGGTTCATAGCACAATGGCTCAAAGTGGAGCCCAAACAATCCATATTCTTCTTTAACAAATTTATATCTTTTTCAATTTTAGAAGAAGTGGAGCATGCAATAGGTGAGCTAGAAAGTGAGGCTACACTAGCATGACAAACATGTGAATTAATATCAATTTTCAAAGATTCATTTTTCTTTAAACAAACTTCTAAATCTTTTGAAATTGAAGCAATTTTTATTTTAAAGAATCATTTTCTTTTACAACAAAATCAAGTTTTGAAGATATAACTTTATTTTTCTTTAAAACATCATTACAATCATTCTATTTTTCAAAAACTCATTTTCTTTTAGGGCAAGTTCAAGTTTAGATTTCAACGAATCCCTTTCATTAGATATCTCCACTTTCTCTTGCAAAATCAAATCTAGTTTTGAATACAAATCTTTATTTTCTTTGTTAAGTTCAAAACTCTTCTTTTTCAAAAGATTATTTTTATCTAACAATTTTTAACATACAATTGATAGTTCTTCGTTTAAAGCATTTGGATCAACATAATCATCACAAGAAGAACTAGCATCATCACCATCTAATTGAGATTCCGAATATACCTCAAGGGAATCATTCCCTTGGACCATGAAGCATCGTTGCTCGGATTCTCCACTAGATTCATCCTCCGTTTGGATTGGCAATTGAAGCTTAGAGGAGGTCAACATGTTCCACACTGCAAAGGCGGAATCACAGTTAGAAACTAAGCACAGATATTCTTTATTAAGCGTGCTTCTAAGTGCCTCAAGGGCTTGTGCATTGGCCTCTATATGCTTACTATTACCAAGATAGGATTTCTTGGTAGCGGTAAGGAAAACATGCAAGCCTAGGGTTTTCAAGTACATGGACATCCTAAATTTTCACATGTCAATGTTGGAGACATCAAACATGGGAGGTGTCAAGCAATCCATGAGTGTGTGTAAACAAATATAAGTGTGCAAATGCAAACTAGATTAGCAAACCAAGATCACACTCCTAGGTGGTTAAACCAAATATCAGGAACGTAGGCTCTGATACCAATTGAAGGTACACCTAGAGGGGGTGAATAGATGTACGGCTAATCTAATGAACAAAATGCGAAAATTAAAACTTAATTGAAATAACACTTAATGCAACCAACGAGTGTAGCCAAATTCCCGGTGAAGGGCTCTGAACTAACTCCTCTTGATTCCTCTGAATAAGAGTTGAGGCGCTATATGAAGCTCTCGTGGTTAAGCACAAGTGAGGCACACACAAACAAGCCAAGCATATAATATATGAATGAGCAATATAAAATGATGCAAGGCACAAAAGTAAAAGAGAGAGTTAAGAGTCAATGGATCAAACACAAACACCAAGATTTATTTCGAGGTTCGAGCCACTGCTCTATGTCCCCGCCTTCACACAGAAGGATTTTCAATCCACTAACTTTGTCCACACAGGACTCCCACACAGGGAACCTCCACTGAGGATTTGGGGCAATACAACCAGGAGTGCACAACTCCTTTCTCAACCGAATACAACCTCTTACTAGAGGCAAGGCACAATCCACAACAAACACCTCTACACTTAGAGGGTTAGGCACTTAGCCAATACAAAACAATCACCTCACACTTGAGGGATTCCAACACAAACTCCACCTCTCACTAGAGGGAGCCAAACACCAATCTCCACCTCTCACTAGAAGGAGCCAACCACCACTCCAAAATCAACCTCTACAACAAGAGGGATACTACACATAAGGAGGGTTTATAACTAGGTGGTCTATCTCAACCACAAACTAACTTCTTCCACAAAATAAAGATCCTAATAGATAGGATAGAATGATATGGCTCAAGTGTGGAAAACAAAGTGTTTTTAACAAAGAAAATCACTTGGGAAAATCTCCAAATAGATATAGAATTTTTAGACCAAAAACAAATTCTCAAAAGACTATTTTCTTTAAAATAACAAACACTTTAAAAAAACAAATAGAGAATAGGAATTTTAATCCAAAAACTTTTTGCTGAAAACACTTGAAAAAATCTGAAATTTTTCTCTCTAAAAACCTTACCCAAAACAGCCCATATAAGTCCCCTTTTTATAGGCTAGAAAAACTAGCCGTTGGGGTAATTTTTCAGCCTAGACGGCTGTTGGTCGACCGGCCCGGTCGACCGCCAACGGTCAAAAATCTGACCGTTAGAGCCTCGGTCGACCGGCCCGGTCAATCGCAGCCTGGAACAGAGAGCAGAGCTCTCTGCCGGTCGACCGACCCGGTCGATCGGCCCTCCAGCCAGAGCTGGCGTGCATGGCTGTGCACGTTGGTCGACCGACTCCTAGCTCGGTCGAAGCCAGAATAGGGATTTATAGGTTAGAAAAACTTGACTTTTTGACTTAAATAAAATCCCATAAAACTTCTAAAATTTCACAAAAATAAGTTCTTGCATGATATTTGAAATACAAACTTGTTTGAGTAAAAATCAAACCAAGTTACAAACATTTTGAGCTCTTTTTGTGTTATGAAAATTTTGCCGAAAATCAAATTCCGTATTTTCCAAAACTTGAATTTTTGAATTGAAAATTCGTTTTGTCCAAAACTCATCCAAATATAAAAACATGATATTTAAACAACTTGAAGCATGTTGTATATGGATATAATTTAATATACATAAAAGATATATATATCCATGTTTTTGACATAAAATCCAAAAATACGTTTTGTTAAAATACCAAAACTTCAAACTCATGAAATAGACTAACAAACTAAGTTTGTTTAAATAGTTGAAGCATACATGTATATAGAACATATCTAATATACATAAAACCATGTAAACTTGTATTGATACTATCTATTCATGAAAACCAAGATTGGTTAAACCAAAACCGAAAACCTAAAACCAAACATGAAACGTGTGTGTGTTGTGAACTTGAGCATACCATACTATCTAATCTTTACAAATGGATCTAAACAATAAACTAAACTATGTACCGATGTCTTCTTGTAGAACTCCGTCTTCAAGCCAACTCGATCCAAACCGTGATCCACCGAGCTTGACTCCAACGAGTGCTAGATATGTACTTTGACGCTCTGGCTCTTGAATCACCATGTGAAAAGCTCCAAAACACCTTTGTTGAAGCTAATCACCTACTAATATCTTGGTTAGAGATCTAAAACTAAACATCACAAGATTATTAGTAAACATAACTACATGAGTTAATCATCATCAAAACTAGAGTGGAAGGCCTCTGGGCCAACAATATACACACACACACAAAAAAAAAATGTATATCAGCTGACAACTGAGAGAGTATCTCAGCCAGCAGTGACGTGACGTAATATACACCACAGCACTGGGTTATCTTTATAGTGTCCCCGCTTTTAGAAATAAATAAATTTACTAAAAGACCCTGCTGGGTAATCTTTTATATACATTTATCAGATCTCTCTGGCCCGTTCATTTTTGATGTCGAGTACCAATCATAATTCATACCGACAGCCCTATCTCGATGCCGGCCCTGCCCACTTTTCTCTCCAACTGAATATGAATAAGGTCTCTTTAAGTGCAACTTCATCAAATAACGAAACAAATTTGAATACGTCTTTATTAATTTTTTATACGTAGATATTATGGTTTTTAGGGATGCGACTAAACTCTTAGTAGTCAATAAACTAATTTCTCAATTGTTTTAAAAGTGACATAATTCACAGTCTACAATTATATATAGGATTGTATTATGTGGAACTCATAAACATGTCATTTTTTGTGCTTAATTGATATAATAATAAATTCTTTTTTGTTATGATACGATCTGCAAGCATTTTACTGACTGCGATCATAGTCGTAGTTTCCTTATTCGCACACCACGTATAAACGATCAAAATTATTTTACATGTGGCATGCGAATAAAGATTGCGACTATGGTCGCAGTGCTTAGCAATAGCATGTTGTGAATGAGTTTTTTGCTAGGTTAAATGTAAAAATGCTGAATAAAGACTGTGACTATAGTCTTAGTTTACTTGTGATTTTATATATTTGTTCTTCACTGTGGCGTTTGTCTCTTTTTCACGCATAAGAAGAACTTTGTATTTGTGTTACACACTGCGACCGTAGTTGCAATTTTTCAATTTGTGATATACAGTGAAATATACTAATTTGAGAGAATCGCAATCATGATTGCAGTATCATCTGTTTATATAGTTAACTTTAGACTGCGATCATAGTCGCAATTTTTAACTTGATTGAATGTACAACGATCAAACTGTTTTGTTAAGACTGCGACCATGGTCGCAGTTTCATGTATCAGTATAGTTAATTATGGACTGTGACCATAATCACAATTTTTTTACTTGAAAGTAATTATCATCTGAGTACTGCGACTATGGTCGCAGTTGAGATGCAAAACTAATAACTTTTTATTTATTGTCACAGAGTGCGACTATAATTAATTTCTTAATAAAATTTATATTTTATTATATAAATGATTATATTTCTTATCGTATAATAACAATATTTGCGGGCAATATATTAGGTTCGCTACCATGGTAGAGTATTTATAAAACCACTCAGAAGTCTTGTGATTACATCGATGCATGAAAGAAACATACTTTACATGCATTTTAATGGAAGATTATTTTTCAGATAGAAGTAAATTTTATTTATAACATAATATAATCAGAAAGAGACCTTATAAAAAAAAGAGCATTAAAAACTCTTAAAAGAAGAGCAGAAAATCCTAATCCTCGTCGTCATCACCATCATAAGTTGATTCGTCGTCTTCATTCTCCTCATCTTTCTCTTCATTATTTCTTTACTCATCTTCTCCCTCGTCAACTGGCCCGCTGTGTTCTTCACTTTGTTCCTTTTTTTAGGGTACATTGGTTCGTTGATAAACTCTCAGAATGGATCGTCTATGCCAAGCTCTTCTTTTGATCCGTGTTGAGAAGAACCTTCAGAGAATATGCTCAAAGAAAGTGCGTCTTCAGCAACAGAGGACATGCTTTCATTAAGCATGTCCTTGTAAAGTGGCAGAGGAATAAATTCCTCCTCACTAGGCCCCATGAAAACTTCATTATCCTCATGAAAAGGAGGATCAGATAAAATATTATTTGATGTAGTGAGATAGTCAAAAGGAGTGAAGTCCAGACTGTTATCAGATTCACTAAAATCTCATGAAGAAAGAGGACCGGTAGGAGAATGATTGAAGTTGAAATCTGAGTGTTCAGAGGAAGAAGAGGGGAAGACATGATTCAAGAATAAAATATTTTAGGAAGGTTGAAAATCAAATTAAAAAAGAAGAGCACAAATATTTTTTTTAGATATGAGATCTTTAAAATATATTATTTACAAGCACTACAAAAAGACCAATACGGTGAAACGACGTAAATTGTAATAATAATAAGTGTTATAGGTGACGGTTGAGTATTCGAAGAAGTGATAAAAAAAATTAAATATTTAATAGAAGCGGCAGAATCTAAAAGTCCCTTTTTTTAGAGGTTTATGATATGAACTACAAATTAGCATTTTATAGAATATTTTTCCTATATATTTAGATTTCGTATGGTGCACATCTTTCCTTTATCGAGATTAATTTAATGCACCTCTTTTTTTAAGACTGTTGCTGTATCACGGTAGATAGGATATTAATTACTTAAATTAGGTCAGAGTAATTAATATAGTATTTTATAAGATGTGATATACGCGGACTGCTCTCACGGTCGCAGGGCTAATATACTTTGTTAAGTCTGATTGTTGTTAGGACTGCGACTTTTGTTGCATTTTATAAACGATCAAAATTCTATTACATATGACATGCGAATAATAATTGCGACTATGGTCGCAGTGCTTAACGATAGCATTGGACTAGGGTCACAGTCGTGATATAAGATTGAAAGTTGTTTATATTAAGACTGTGATCATGGTTGCACTGCTAAAAGGTATGCAGTTAGGGTTACACTCGTGATATAAGATTGAAAGTTTTGTTATACTATGACTGCGATCATTGTGATATTGGTAATATATTTTTGATTATATTTTTGAACCTATGTGTATAGCGACCTTGGTCGCATTTATAATATACATTGAGAATAAAGAATTTCTTAGTACCAAGAGTGAGCATAATCGCAGTTCATTAAAAATTGCAAAATATTATCCAACCAATCTTCAAATATTGTGGTAGTTACGAGAATGTGAGATTTATAAAATATTTGAAAAATAAATTATTAACCATTGTATTTCATTATTTTTTTTACACGTACATTTGTAATACAAAAAAGAAAATATACAGCTACTCCACATCAAATTTCTTTTTTCTATTTATTTTAGTTTCTTTTATTAAACCTATATGAATTGAAAATAACGCAAAAATAAACAATAAATAACAATATATTTCAACTAGTTTTTTAGGTTTCACGCATGATTTTTACCTTTTTCGGCTGCTATTTTTTTTGCTCATCATCTTGATCCAATCTTTTTTTCCTTTATATTTTAATGTAGATGAATTAGAAAATTTATTACTGCAGATAAATTTAACGAAAATTTCTCTGTAAATTACAAATATTTTCGATAAAAATTTATTGTGGATGAGTTTTTGCAATTTTAAAAGTAAAATGAGGGTATTTTGGTCAACTTGATTGACGGTTTTTTAGGCTGGATTTTTGAGTTTTTAGCCCCTACACTTTGCCACCGATATGTGGCATAAATTGGGTCACGTCACCGCAGGCTGAGAGTTCCTCAGCCGGCGGCTGAAGTACAGAAACCACACACACAACAGATATAAAATTTATTTTAACTATAACATATTTATTTGAAATTTGATTTCAAAAGAGGATGCCATCCCATTTTCTCTTTATTTGTATTTATTTATTTGACTATTATTTACTTACTTTCAGCGGAAAAAAAAAAAGTGATGGCAGCCTATTGCTGACTTGGTTAACTTCTCTTGTGAAGGAGTTAGACGTCCTTTTGCAAAAGAAGAAATATTTAACTTTTTTTCCCTGAATAAATTATACTAATATTTTTGTTCTTTATCTTAATAAATCACAGTGACTAATCACATAAAGGGGAAAAAAAACCTGTTGACACAATAATATATAAATGGTTTTATCGGATGATTTTTATGTTGTTTTATCTAGGACTAAAATTTTTATCTTTCATCAATTTATATCTTTTCTAAAACTTTTTTTAAAAAAAACAATCCAGACTAGTATCTTCTTTAAATCAAAATTCAAAACCAAGCCAGTAGTCAATAGAAATAACAATATCAAACAATTTTTAACCAACTCATTAAAACTGATGTTTTTGTGGATTTAGCGAAAGACCTTCATTCGCACGTGTGGAGCCCCACGCATCCCCGTCCCAAGCCCACTTGAGCCTCAGTGGCACTCCAGTAAATATGTCACAACTTCGTGGGCACTTCTGAAACGTGCCCATCCATTTTGGGTCGCGATCTCAGTCTCAGGACTCTCTTCATTTCTTTTTCTTTTGTCAACAAATTCGGCCGATCGATCCATCTCCCCATCTCCGGTCCCTCAGTCAATCACAAACTTGGTCTCTCAATTTGATTCTGTGAGAGAGAGAGAGAGAGAGAGTTAGAATTTTGGAGTAGAGAGGAGAGAGGAGAGAGATGACGTCGGGGAACAGGACGCCGACGTGGAAGGAGAGGGAGAACAACCGGAGGAGGGAGCGGCGGCGGAGGGCGATTTCCGCCAAGATCTTCGCGGGTCTGAGGACCCACGGTAACTTTAACCTCCCGAAGCACTGCGACAACAACGAGGTCCTCAAGGCCCTCGCCGCCGAGGCCGGCTGGACCGTCGAGCCTGACGGCACCACCTACCGGAAGGTGACCACACCACCACTCCAACTCTCTTTTTATCTTTAATTTTATTATATATATATTGGGGAAGCTGGTTATGTGAAAAGAAAAAACGGTCTGCTAATGCGCGCCGTCCGGTGCGCACGATAGCAGGTGGTGCCATGGCGTGCGCCCCCCAGTTTGGGGGGTAAAATTGTGCTTCCCTTTGGGCCTTTGCAAGTGCTAGGAGATGGTTTTTTTTTTTAAAAAAAATAATCTTATTGATGTGTATCTAGAAATTATTGGGGTTTTGATGTTTTGGATCAAATTGGATTTTTTTTCTTTAACCGCTTGGGGAATAGAATTTGATAAATAGTTAGGGTTTATTTCGTTGAATCATGGTGGTGATGGGTTGTTATAGTTTGTTTAATTGAAGTCAATTCGTTAGTGAGAATGAAGCTACATGGTGATTTATATGCTTAAAAATTAGGATTTTAATAAGAACTTAGCTTTCAGAGCATAACCATAGCCAAACTTTGTGAGATTGATTCGATTAATTATTAAACTCGTTAAATTTCATTGGGGGTTAGATGCAAAAGCTCATGAAGGAAAAACAAGTCACATAAACCGTGAATTTTAAAAGCTTTAAAATACATTGTAGATCCTTAATAATTTGATCGCATTTTATAATTTTGGTCATTTACTTGATATCCATTTCTAAGTTTGTGATTTTGTGGTACTTCATTACATTTAGTCATTAACAATCTGGTTTTGGATCAATCCATTGAAAACCTTGAATTTCTTAGAACTGTTTTGCTTAATGACCATCACCCATTATATATATATATATATATATATATATATATATATATATATATATATATATAGAGAGAGAGAGAGAGAGGGAGAGGGAGAGGTTACTGTACCTCAGTCGCCAGCTGAGAGAGTTTCTGTACCTCAGTCGCCAGCTGAGAGAGTTTCTCAGCCGGCATGACGTGGCTTCATATTAGCCGCAGAGAAGTCAAAAATTTAGGCGGTAAAAGGAGACCATCAATCACTTTTCGTTGCCCAATGACTGAAATACCTTCAGTTTCACTTTTAACCTGCTACAACTGTTCCTCCACTAAAAAAATTAAAGATCGGAAAATTTTGAGTTTTTCCAAACAAAAAAATTACAGATCTTGATAACTAAATTTTAGAAAAATAATTTATTTTAAAAGAATGCAATCATGATCGCACTTATGTTCAAGTTTTTTTGAAAAGATGTTTTAATTACAATAAAAATCTATTACCGCGACTTGAAACAGTTTTTTTTGTTTTCTGAAACTGCAATCGAAGTCGCAGTTTCTAAAAAGAAAAATTTCGGATTTAATTTTTTAAAATTATTTTCACTTTTTAGATTTATTTTTGTTTTACATTGCGACTTTTGGTCGAAGTGTTGTAGCCTTTTTTTTTCCATTAGGGTTGCAGTATTTTTTGACCTTCCTAAGCTAAATAGGATACTGCGATCGTAGTCGCAGTCTTATGAAATAAGAGTCGCAGTCAATGGAAACAGTGACAATAATCTCGTAAGTTAATTAATTAAGATGATTAGAAGATTGCGACTTCGGTTCCAGTCTTATGTAACAGCAGTCTCTTTGAGAATGTTTTGTTTGATAACAATGCGACCTTGGTCATAGTATTTTTTTATTAAGTAATCTAAATAGGATAGTGCGACCATGGTCGCATTCTTATGAAACAAGAGTCTTATGAGATAAGAGTCGCAGTCAATGGAAGCAGTGACAATAATCTCGTAAGTTAATTAATTAAGATGATTAGAAGATTGCGACTTCGGTCGCAATCTTATATAATAGCAGTCTCTTTGAGAATGTTTTGTTTTATAACAATGCGACTTTGGTCATAGTATTTTTTTATTAAGTAAACACCAAAGGATACTGCGACCATAGTCGTATTCTTATAAAACAAGAGGCATAGTCAATTGAAGCAGGGAACATGTCTCGAAAGTTAAGTAATTAAGATTATTAGAAGACTGCGACTGAAGACTGCGACATTGGTCGCAGTCTTATGTAATAGCAGCCTTTTTGAACTTATTTTTCATTTTTGCGACCAAGATCGCAGTCTTTTTATTAATAACTTTTAATTGGACTGCGACTTTGGTCGATGTCTTGTAAAACAAATGGTTTGAAGATGAAATTTCATACTGCGACTATGGTCACAGAATTCAATTTTATCTGACAATTTATTATTATAATGCGACCAAAGTCGCAGTCCTGATGAAAATACATCTTTTAAAATAATTTTTTACTACGACTTTAGTCGCATCTCTGCCAGATTGGTTATATATTTATGTGTATTTTACTTGTCTTTCAAATTTTAAATCGAATGGTCAATATTTTCGATGATGAAAAATTTCAGATAGGCCTTACTTTGGAAGAAGAAGATAAAAATCACGATGAAAATATTGAAGCTGTCATCCCGAGGGAACATGAACTTGTCAAAATAGTTGCTGGAGATCTAGGTCTGCGACTAAAAATTAATATCTGATCCCGTTCTCGCTTTTTAGAATGATATTCTTTATAAGTCAAAAATCTACATCTGACAGTGTGAGAAGACACAGAGAGATAGACATATAAAAGAGGAGAAAAAATAATAATAAAGAATACAAACTAATACATCATCCCAAGAAAAAGACAAACGATAGGGGCTTTAATAATTTCAATTATTTTTAAAAGCGGGACGTCATTTTAGATTGTCGAATTATGTGGCTCATAATGTGTCACGTCACCGCAGGCTGAGAGAGTCTCTCAGCCGTCGGCTGATATACATTTTTCTCATATATATATATATATATATATATATATATATATATATATATATATATATATATATATAGGGAAAAATGTTCCTAGTAGGTCTCCTTAGATTGTAACCTAAGGAGACGGCTTAAAGTCTAACATCCCTATTTTTTTCACGATCCAACCGCACATTATCATATTCATGTTATAAGATGTACGCATATAAAAATTCACGTGATTTGAAGTTTGTATACTCTATTTTCTTTGGGTTCAAACATTAACGATTTTTAAACAGTAGAACAAAATGGAACGATTAGATCAATGAGTAAATGAATTTCAAATTACGTCATTTTTTATATGCATACATCTTATAACATGAATATGATAATGTGCGATCGGATCGTGAAAAAAAAATCGAGATGTTGGAGTTTTAAGCCGTCTCCTTAGATTACAATCTAAGGAGACCTACTAGGAGGGGGAGAGAGAGATGGGAATCAGCTGACACAGGAAGAAACTCCGTCCTATGTTGCACTTAAAAATCATATCTTCTGAATTTTTTCACGATACGATCGCACATTATCATCTTCATGTTCTAAGATGCACACATATAAAAAATCAAATGATTTAGAGTTCGTTTACACATTGATCTAATCGTCCCATTTTATTCTACTGTTAAAAAAATCGTTAATCTTTAAACCCAAAGAAAATAAGGTAAACAAACTTCAAATCATGTGATTTTTTATATGTATATATCATAAAATATGAAGACGATAATGTGCGGTTGGATCTTGAAAATTCAATTAAAAATTTGAGTTTTGAGTGCGACATAGGACGTAGTTGCCTCCTGTGTCAGCTGATTCCCATTTTTAATAAAATATGTATGTATGCGTGCGTGCGTGCGTGCGTGTCAACAAACCTTCATTTTGAACAAAAACTTGAGGCACTTCTCTTGAGGCACAAGAGAAGTGTTTACCTAACATCGATATTTTTTACGACTGGATGCTGCCAGGGCAAATTAGAAGCTGTGATAACCAAGTGTTACGTCTGCATTGTTGCAGGGATGCAAGCCAGCAGAGCGCATGGATGCAACTGCAAGGTGTTCAGCTTCGCCAAGCCCATTTTCTTCGTATCAGTCGAGTCCATATGCATCATGTAATCCAAGCCCGCTATCCTCCTCTTGCCCAAGCCCGACTCGTTCAACCCATTTAACCAGTGTCCACGAAACCGGTGACGGAAACACTGACAATTGCCTGCTCCCATGGCTCAAGAGGCTTTCTTCCTCTGCTGCCAATATCTACATGCAAGGAGGTGGTTCTATAAGTGCTCCTGTGACTCCTCCATTGAGTTCCCCAACCTCCCGATCGCCATGTCGCCTCACGATTGACCGGGAAGCTGCCCAGTCTTTCATGCAATCCTCGACGCTGCCCAGTCCTGGACACCAGGCCTTTCCGTCTGATTCTAGCTGGCTTGCTGGGATTTGCATCCCAACTGGGAGCAGTCCTGCGTCACCCACCTTCAGCCTTGTGTCCCAGAACCCATTCAGCCTTGTGTCCCAGAGCCCATTCAACCCGTCTGGCTCTTTGAGAATGTGGACTCCAGGCCAGAGCGGGACTTGCTCACCTGTTGCAATGGGTGGGCACGACCACATTGACACTCAGATGGCTAATGGTGTCTGCGAGGAGTTTGCATTCGGAAGCAGCAGCAGTGGTAATACAGGGCCAGTAAAGGCATGGGAAGGCGAGAGGATTCACGAGGAATGTGGACCGGAAGAGCTCGAGCTTACTCTTGGTTCTTCAAAGACACGGATATGATGCTTGGCGGCGATTGATTACTGTCATTGCTCTTGTTCTGTCTCTCAGCTTTCCTGATTTTCTGTTTATATTTCCCATCTTATTGTTGATAGAGCAACAGTTGAGGTAAAGAATGATGTTATTCCGAGCGTAGGAAAGGTAGTTTGTATGTCTTGGTAGATTCTGTGAGGAGTCTGGGACTTCTTGTGTTGTGGGTAGAACCTTGCCCCCTGCCATTCTTTGTTACTAATTTACATGTTGGTATATTACATTTGTGTTCCTTGTATATTTCTTGAACAATTGGTGAATGTCAGAGTATGTTTCCTCTTGGTGGCCTTAAAATTTTCAAGATGAAATGGTGTTTGTGTTATTGGATATTAGTTATTGTTGACATCTTATGAGACTCTGCTCAAGTTGGTTGTAATTTGGTAACCCAAATCTCTGTTTGATTTGATTGTGGAGCTACCAGATTCAGCAACTCTGTTTGATTTGATGGTAGAGCTACTCTTATTGCAGCAGAAAGAGCGACAAATCCAATATTTACTTTGACAAGTATTTTGGTATTTGATGGATAAATTTAGGGTAGATGAGCTATACAATTATTTGCACACTTGTTTCTGTACATGAGGATAAAGAATGGGGTTTTTGACTTAACTTGTGCTATAAACACCGCAGCAGGGAGATCTACAGGGTGGTAGCATGGAATATGCACAAGCCTAATCATTCCTTTAGCTGTTGGAATAGATCAGATAAAGCTTGATAGAGAATAGCAGCTGCAGGCGGCTTGGGCAATGACCCGAGAAGGATATCAGATGCTTTAATTGATGAAGAACCATAGAAGCGGCAATTTTCAGCGATACGAGTAGTAACCATGTTTCCTTGAAGTGAACAACCTACAAATGCACCTGCAAAATGAAACAATGCTACACATGAGGAGATAATTATAGGATAGTCCTGATGAAGATAGATACTCATATATAGGAACCATATTCTTGACAACATGTGATTCAGGACATCTTAGCACCACCAGACTTTCCATAATTATAATATCTGGTGGCATCTTCAGATTAACTGCAGATGGATGTTGTTGATCCTTTGACATCATTCACCCTCTTGACATTAAAAACTATATACAACTTTCAAATGGTGCAGGAACATGAAGGGCAAGATATTACAAAGCAGGAGATTAACATGCCAGCTAGGATATGTCATATTTTTTAAGTTATGCATAAATCTCTGCTTGGAAAAGTTAAAAGATGCTCAGATGGCTCGAATGCATGGTGGATCATTGGCGAGGCAGACCAATAGAACTTTCAAATCAGTCTGCATGTCAGGCTATCGAGGGAGGATCAGTCATGGGACTAATCAATTCTAAGATTGACCCGCAAATTGGTCAGGATCAAGCCAATTTTGAGTGTTGCTTAACCAAGATTACGGAGCATCAGAACTAGTAAAGCATGAACGAGGTAGCTATGCTGAAACTAAACATCTTTAATGGCATGGGAAGGTGGCAGATTTTGGCATTTAGTTCACTCACAGATGGCAGACATTAATACTACTCTTAAAAGAATGTTTGTTGGTTAGTTACAAATAGATAGATTTCGTTGCTTCGGAAAGATATGAAAGCTAATTCTTCTCTTTACCTTTCTAATTCAATGATAGGCCATTCAATGGAAAATAGACTCTGTCAAGCTTCATATGTATCATGTAGAGTGTCTAAAGACCAAAAAATGAATCTTAGTTTTTATGTCTATGCATCAGCTAGTACAAAAGGGATGGCCAAAACTAGCATGTTGCTTAGATCTATTTGAAATTTAGAAATTCTCGATCTACACCTACAATCATGATCTAACCACTTAAAAATCCTTGCATATCAACTTCTGCTAAGTTTAACATTCTAAACCGTTAAACTAAACAACTCACTACTTCAGCCATCCATTTGTGCCTGCTGGATACATAGCCAAAAATAAAGTTCAAAGAAGTGCCTAACGCTGACACATGCTTAAGAGGCATCCAAAAAGTTCTCGATACATGTCCAAAACAAACACAACTTCATGGATGTAAGTTATGGTGCTACAAATAACATGTAAGTTTTAATTTCTGTACTCTGTACTTGTGGTTTGATAAGACCTGCAATTCAAGCACAATTTTTTTTTGAGAGTATGCATTCAAGCACATTGGAGCACTGATTTCATAAAGTGCTTGCATAAGTCCTGTTAAAAGAACTCATGTCACATCCCACAGCTATATGCAGACATTTAGTCTAAACATGCATCTAGGATAGTCTCAAGATGGATTATTTGAGGCGAGAAGTATTTTGTTCAATGTCTCAAATTTTTTAGTTCATTAAATACACCTTTGTAGGACTGAACAGTCTGAATTTAACAGGAATATAAATTGGAGATGCTATAAAAAAATGTAAAACCATAAAAACTAAAAAACTTTCAATGCAGATAACTAAAAGACCTTCCTAATTTACTGGTGTTTCACAGAAAAAGGAACAGCAAAGAAAATTGGAGGGTTGGGTGTGGTTTCGGGGCAACAAAATTCAAGAGCTGAGCTAACATGCTTCATCTGAAACCTGCAATCTTCTTCCTACTTCCAGACTAGTGATCACAAGATAAATTTATGTGGACTCTACTACAATTATACTCAACTAGACTCCAGAAACACCCTATTTGACATATTAGATTCCAAAAAATTATATTATATCAGTTTTCTGGTATATAACAAATTTACAACCATCAGCAAAGAATAATAAAAATAACTTCCATTGCAGATAACCAAAGAAGGCCAAATGAGTAAATATGTATGGGTAAAAAAAAATTAATATTAAAATATTATGAATAATGTTGAATAATCATATGGTTTACTTTTTGATAAAGAACAGTCATGTCTGAACTTAACAGGAATATAAATTGGGGATGCTATAAAAAAAATGTAAAACCATAAAAACTAAAAAAAATTTAATGGAGATACCAAAGACCTTCCTAATTTACTGGTGTTTCACAGCAAAAGGAACAGCAAAGAAATTGGAGGGTTGGGTGTGGTCTCGGGGCAACAAAATTCAAGAGCTGAGCTAACATGCTTCATCTGAAACCTGCAATCTTCTCCTACTTCCAGACTAGTGATCACAAGATAAATTTATGTGGATTCTACTCCTGTTACTCAATTAGACTCTAGAAACACCTTATTTGAATATTAGATGCCAAAAAATTATATTATATCAGTTTTCTGATATATATTACAAATTTACAACCATTACACTCAGCAAAGAATAATAAAAATAACTTCCATTGCAGAGAACCAAAGAAGGCCAAATGAGTAAACATGTATAGGTAACAAAAAATAAAATAAAATATTATGAATAATGTTGAATAATCATATGGTTTATTTTTTGATAAAGAACAGTCATGTTTGCCTACGTGTTGTATCTTCCATCATGTAAGTTCATGATCATCATTTTGCTAATGGACTCTAGAGATATTCATAAGTATTCATTAACAGACTCCCAAAGAATCACAGGCTTTAAGTACTGTACCAAAATAAAATGAAGTAAAAAAGACTACTCATTGGTTGTAACTAAGTCCCATCACTTTCACTAAGAAATATGCTTGTCCTTATAAATATATGGCAGTTTGTGATCTATCAGCAGGCCACAGATTGTAGCTGTATTTGCAACATAACCTCATAGAAAGAACATCCCAAGCAGATGATAGTGAACACTGAAAGAAAATAAAGTTTGGTTATGAAGACAAATACCTTTACTACAGCTGTATGTATAACAGGCAGCGTAACCACCATCACCTGCACGTATATCAGCCTCAGCTGCTCGTCCAACTATGCCAGCAGCTGCACTCACACCAGCCCCAACTGAAACATGCGCATTTCCACTGAAAGTCTTTATAGCATCTTTCGTTCTCAGCGCAATTATAAAATCGGTGAATTCCCCACCTGCCTGTTGAAACAATTTTATTCCACAAGATATCATATTATGAGTTTGTTTTCTTCTTTTTATTAAATAACACTTAGCAAGTGCATTCTTTTGAGGCAAAAAAAAAAAAACGAAAAGAAAAGGAAAATACTCACTTGTGCTCCCCATCCAAGACCAAAGGATGAAACTGCAGAGGGTGGAGACCAGGAACCGTCTTCTCTACGAGCAATAACCAATCCAGTTCCAACATTATAGCTAACCATCAATCCAACCTTTGCAACAGTTAGTATTGCAAGGCCTTTTGCTTGTTTTAGAATGGCATTAGGGATGGACTTCTCAGGTCTCAATAAACCCACCTAGAGTCACGAGTGCTAGTGATGAGTAATGTTTAGAGGACTTATTTAAATACTTCAGTAAAAAAATAATGGGTGCTTTCCTGGATTTCCAGATGTCAGTGATATAAAATATGCAAGTACAGAATGTATTCAAGGTTGTAACAGCACTAAAATCATACCAAAGTAATTTAACAGCTATATCTGATTACAGCCAACCATGAAAAGTAACAATAATTTAACAATCATACTTTGACTGGATGCAAGTTGCAAAAGATTAGCCTTACCTTACTGTATCCACGAATTATATTTGCTGCCTTATATATCTCATACTCCATCGACTGACCCCATGGAAAGTTCAACCACGACCTCAAGGTGCTAAGATCAGTCAAGTCTTGAGTCGGCAACTGAGAAGATCGGCTAACTTGATCCATCAAGTAAGGTTGAACAGAGTCCAAACGCACAGAGCACACATCACACACCCGTTGTGGGTCCGCTAATCGGAATTTTGAAGGTAACAAGCTCCTTCCTCTTGAACACTGCCCGCAGAAAATCCCACCACAAAATCGACAGTGATGACGAGAACACATGATTGGATGGAAGCGGACACTGCAAAGCATGCAAGAAAAAGCGGCACTATCAGCCAGCCACTTAGGTGGCTCCATATCGAGAATTTCCTTTGCATTCCCA
Organism: Agave tequilana; assembly: GCA_038442645.1. Lineage (NCBI taxonomy): Eukaryota > Viridiplantae > Streptophyta > Magnoliopsida > Asparagales > Asparagaceae > Agave > Agave tequilana. Next base: position 44,224 of record JAVJIF010030547.1, read on the forward strand.
ACATTAGCCTCAGTCAGAGTGGTAGCCATCTCTTTCCAAGCTTGCTCCAAGAGGTGCGTAGATATGAAAGACCCGGTGCCTCTCCGGATCTCACCAGTAGTAAGGGAGCTCACTTTACCTCTAGCTGCAAGAAGCATCTCGGAAAACACATCCCACATTGTCATCTCCTTATCTGCTCCTATGAATTCGTCCCAACTAATATCTCCTTCCGGGAAATATGCCCCGTTGGTGGAGAAACCTCTACTCCACTCTTGGTGATCGCTCTCAGACAAGGGAGGGACTGAAACAGGTATCCAAATGCCAGTCTCCTCATGGAGAGGAGAGTCATAGTAGAAGTATTTCCCTTGCTTCCTATCTGTCGAAGATTCAGTCATGTTTGTCTTGCTTTCTTCGGTCTGAGATATTTGTAGGGTTGAGAACTCATCATTTACAGGTGCAGTGGTGTCTTCCCTGTCGTCCTCATTCAAACTGAAACCAGCACCCTAGATTCAATTCCCAAACATTACAATTAGATCGATTTGTAAAATTATTTAGTGATAACACGGTGGCAATTGAGAGTATTTACACAAATCACACGGAGCAAATTTTTTGGCTAATCTCTCTGTTTCCACAAACTAGCAGCCTAGAAGCTTGAGAAACTTATTGAGAACGATTATAACATTTACCAATTTGTAAAAAACAAAAAATGAGAGAACTCAAAAAAGATTCAAACTTGAAACACCTCAGCTAATTTCCAGCTGATGAACGAGATAAACCTAAATATCTCCTAAAAGCTCCCCAAAATTAAGTCTTTTCAGAAGATAGCAGTACCAAACAAGCAAACCGCCAGCAAAATCGAGTTGTGATATCTTTTTCTGCAACAAAACCGATCAAAGATTGAAAATAAAAAGAAGAAACCTGGGAAGATTTGGGGGCTTCCTCGGCTTCGTTGCAACAATGATCCGAAACCCTAGGCGATGTCGTTGCCGCGGGTTCCGACTGTTCGAGCTCATGGTGTTCGATGACCGGATACAGCCTGTTGCCGTCGGTCATTGCGCTTGGTGTTGATGATCGATTGAATTCTTCTTTAATGGATTTCAGCCATAGAGAAGACGAAGGCCAAAACAGAAAAGAAAAGAAAAGAAAGGAAGGGGGTTTCTAATGGAACTTTTAACTTTTAAGGAGCAGGAAATTTGAAGGTTAATAAAGGACTTCTTTTTTATTTGCAATGAACAATTTGATTTCAACACGCGTAAGAAAGAGATATCGCAATGATTACTCATTGGAGACTAGGATCCAAAAATTGTTGGAACAAGTCTGCCCCCAGTTTCCAAACCCAACCACTGACATCTGGGCCCGTGGTAATCGTTGGGGCAGCTGGTAACTGGTGTCAAAGTTGGGTCATATTACTCGGTTACTCTGTATTGCGTTTTATGCTACACATATGATCAAATTCATGTTTATTTTGCTCAACTACATTATAGGCTTATTTGTTGCCAGTGAAAAGAGAGGATGAATGACGTGGAAGAAACAAGCTCCGATGCTTTGACTTCACTCCGGCCTGGAGGGGGGCGGGTATTTCCACCAGATATTATTAAGTCACTCCAGTGAGTAAGGCACCCATAAATGAGATGAAGGCTTCTTATACAAATTAAAAAAAAAAATCAAAATGTCTTCTTCTCCTCCTCTTCCTCCTCTCCCATCTTTTTCGGCTACCTACCCCAGCGGCCGCCCCTCCCTCACTGACCAGCTTTCCCCTCTGACCTCTCCTCCTCCTCCATCGCTCCCCTCCCCCATCCTCGGCCTCTGCTTATCCCTCTCCTCCTCCTACCGCACCCCCTCGCCCCGCAGATCTGTCTGTTCGGCTTCAGCCAGATCTGACCGAACAGAAGGTTTCTGTTCGGCCAGATCTGGCCGAACACTCTGGGCTGTTCGACCAGATCTGGGGGGCGAGGTGGCGAAGGGGAGGAGGGGGAGGAGAAGGTCAGGGATGGGGGAGGGAGAGGAGGAAGGGGAGGAGGGGAGGGGGAGAAGCGGAGGCCGGGGAGGGGGTCGCCGAAGAAGAAGAAGAGAGGAAGGAGATAGAAGAAAAGGACATTTTGAACTTTTCACCAAGGGTGAAATTGTCAAAAGAAATAATGGCACACTTGCAATAATTTGTGGGGTGCCCTCATAATTCTTTGGGGAGAAATATCCGCTCCCCGAAGAGGAGACGTGTGTTGAGAATACTGTCGAAGGTTCAATGCAATCATCAAATTTTACCATAGAACAGTCACAAATTGTTGGCCTAAAGGCACATCACTCTAGTTTTGAGATGATTAACTCATGTAGTTATAGTTTACTAATAATCTTGTGTTTATATTGTTTTAGTTGTTGACCAAGATATTGAAATCACCAAGAGGGGGGTGAATAGGTGATAGTGCTAATCTAGAAACTAAATGCGGAAGCTAAAACAAATTTGCAACTACACTTAGTACAACCAACGAGTGTAGCTGAATTCCCCGTGAAGGGCTCTAGACTAGCTCCTCTTGATTCCTCTGAATAAGAGTTGAGGTGCTATATGAAGCTCTCGTGGTTAAGTACAAGTGAGGCACACAAACAAACACAACCAAGCATATAGGAATAAGCAATATGAAATAATGCAAGGCACAACACAAGCATATAAGATATGACAATATGAATGATGCTATGCACAAACAAAGAGAGAGTTTAGAGTCAATGGATCAAACGCAAACAACAAGATGTGTTTCAAGGTTCGAGCCCCTAGCTCTACGTCCCCGCCTTCACCGAGAAGGATTTCTAATCCACTAACTTGTCCACCGAGGACTCCCACCGAGGGAACCTCCACCGAGGAGGATTTGTACAACAACCGGGAGTACCGAATTCCTCTCTCAACCAACAACCTCCACCGAGGCAATACAAACACAATCCACCTCTACCGAAGAGGGATCCAAACCAACACCAACTCCACCTCACCAAGAGGGAGTAAACAACAGCCTCAACCTCTACCAAAGAGGGAGCACCCCACAATCCAAATCAACCTCTACCATAGAGGGATACAACAAGTGAAGGGGTTTACAACTTGGAGGTTTCCACAACCTCAAACAATTTCTTTTTCCACAAAACAATGATCCTAATAGAATAGGATAGAAGATAGCTCAAGTGTGGAAAAATAAGAGTTTGGAAAACAAAAAACTCAAATAAAAATACTTGGAAAAACTCTTGGTAAAAGATAGAAATGAAGAACAAAACAAATCTCTCAAATTTTTATTTTCTTTGATTTTTTCAAAACCCTAAAACAATATAAAGATAGATCTTTTGAAGCTTTAAACATTTTTGAAAACTTGTTTTAAACACCAAGAAAAGAGAGAAATTTTAGCTCTTAAAATCTTAACCAAAAACTTAAAGCAATGGGGTATTTATAGCCCCAAAACAAAACTAGCGTTAGGCTGAATTCTCAGCCTGAGACGGCTGGCGGTCGACCGCCCGGTCGACCGCCAACGGTCATAAATATGACCGTTGGAGGAACCCGGTCGACTGTCCGGTCGACCGCCCAAAAACAGAGAGCAAAGCTCTCTGGCCGGTCGACCGACTGGGCGACCGAGCCCTGTGCCTGGCCAACGTGCACAGGTCTGTGCACGTCGGTCGACCGACTCTGGAATCCGGTCGACCGCACCGGTCGACCGCCAGAGCCTGGCAGGCAATAATTTGGGTCAGAAAAACTTATTTAAAAATATTCTAATAAATCCCATAAATCTTCTAAAAATCCATAAAAAATAGTTTTATCATTTTTCATTGATATATAAACATGTGATAAAAATTTCATCACAAATATCAAACATTTTGAATCATTTTTGTGTCTTACAAATTTATCAAAAACCAAAAACTGTATTTTACCAAACTTGGATTTTTCAATAGGAAATCTGATTTTTCCTAAAACTCATGAATAGATATATCAAAATAAGTTTGTCTAAGATATGAAGCATGTATGTATATAGAACTCATCTAATATACATAAAAACCATTTAAACTTGTTTTGATCTAAACTATTCATGAAAACCAATATCCATAAAACGTAAAACGTGTGTGTTGTGAACTTGAGCATATCAACTATCTAATCTTTACACATGGATCTAAAACACACTAAACTAGGATACCTAAGTCTTCTTGACGATCTCCATCTTCAAGTCGACTCGATCCAATCCACCGAGCTTGACTCCAACGAGTGCTATGTATGATCTTGATGCTCGGGCTCTCGAATCACCATGTGAAAGCTCTGAAACTCCTTTGTTGAAGCAATCACCAACTAATATCTTGGTTAAAGATCTGAAACTAAACATCACAAGATAATTAGTAAATATAACTACATGAGTTAATCATCATCAAAACTAGAGTGGAAGGCCTTTGGGCCAACAAATATTAGTAGCTGTTTAGCTTCAACAAAGGAGTTTTAGGAGCTAACACATGTTGATTCAAGAGCTCACGTGTCAAGATCATATCTAGCACTCAGTTGGAGTCAAGCTCTTCGGTTCGTGTTTGGATCGAATCGACTTAGAGAAGGAGTTCTACAAGAAGACCTCGGTTTGTTTAGTATAAAATTGTGTTTAGATCTTGTGTAAAGATTAGGTAAAGTTGATATGCTCAAGTTCACACACACACAAGTTGTTTGGTTTTTGATTTAATTATTTTGGATTTCCTATTAAAAATATACATATATATCTTATATGTGTATTGGATTCTATCCATATACAACATGCTTCAAATTTGTTTTAATATCATATTTTGTATTTAGACAAGTTTTGAAAAAATTGGATTTCCATTTCAAAGTTTGGTTTTTGAAAAATACTGATTTTGTGTTTAAGCCTAATTTCAATATCACAAAAATGGTTCAAATAATTTGTAATATGTGTTGATTTTGGTCACACATGTTTGGTATTCAAATATCTTATAAGAACTTATTTTTGTGGAATTTATGTGTATTTACGGGATTTTATTGGAATTAAAATACCTAAGTTTTCAATCCTAGAATTTTCCAGCCAGACACACTGGCGGTCGACCGGACCGATCGACCGATGTGCACGCAGACGTGCACATGGCAAGCCTAAAAGGCCGGTCGATCGCGCGGTCGACCGACTGAAAGCACCCAACTCTCGGTGCTAGCCGGTTGACCAGGCCGTCGACCGAAGGCTTGGCCCGGTCGATCGGGCCAGTCGATCGGAGGCTCAACGGTCATAAAAATGACCGTTGGCCGGTCGACCGGGCGGTCGACCAGAAGGTTATTTTTGACCTTTCCAGACTGTAATGCCCGATCCTGCGGGTATGGAGACGTTACTGCGATGTATATACGCAGATCGGAATTACCCTCACGTATATACGCTAAGCATCAGTACAGGCAAGAATCAGAGTACGGAAGCACGTGGTGTATTATACATTCTAACATATGAGTACAATTACAAAGTTATCATAGGAAGTGACCCAATATTACAATAATATTACATTAGCAATATGGCGCAAATGCGAGAATACAAAGGATGTGCAAGTATGAACAGTACAAATGGCGCTCATGAGTTTACAGAAGGAAAACTCGAGAGACGCACAGGGAGTCTGGAAGGATAGGGCTCCAGATAGTCTGCTGGGGATCCACGCTTCAGCTGCGCCACTCTGATCAGCAACTGGGAGAGTCTACACGCTCCAAGCTCCAAAATCTGGACATGAGGATCTAAAGGAGTCAGAACTCCCCGCGAGTGGTGATGCGAAAGTCAGATGGCGTGCTGAGATAAGCACATATGTATCGATAAATCCAAGTCATAAGCATGTATTGAGAACCATGTCGTGAGTACAAGCATACAAAAACAGGTAGATATATAGCAAGCGATATCAAGTAGGGAATACTTGTGGTATGGTAAGATAATAGCAGGAGACTAGAGGAGTAGAATACGAGTGGTAAAGCAGGATGTAAGCAGTTCTAATATAATAATAATCATAAACCAGATATCTGATGTAAAATCGGAAGAAAGCAATTGTGGCGAGACAAGTGTTATAACCAAGTTTGTAGAGCAACATAACAAGTTATTATCTTGGCATTTTATTATTATTACTCGTTCGACCCATATATCTAGGTATGTGTTCTGGTGTACATCTCAACACATATACATCCATATATAAGTAAGTCGAGGTTGGTTATTGGAAGCTGATTATTGACTTTGAAGTCGGAACATAAAAAGGCCACTGCCTAACTCTTATCCTGAAAGGGAGTATGGAGGTAGTCAACTCTACTTCCAAAAGCCATAGGTCTTATCCCATCAACGGCTAAAGCAATGGGACTCAAGCCAGTCCAAAGCTAAAGGCAAGTCTTGCAATGTCATTCGCAGCAGATGACACCGCACCAGCAACTCCTCTCAGCAGCTCTGAAGAGGAGACATCCGTCTCAACCGCTATTTGATAGCTGACAGGCACTAGGTCTGACAAAAAAACTTACAATAGTACAACCAGACCCGACGGGACACAACAGCCAACGATGTCGGGAAAAGTGTAGGGGTTGGAATATGTCATTCCAACAATCAAATGAGGACAACCTTTCATAGTAGAGGCAGTCTACTCGAGTGGAGCTTATCACTTAGCGAATCCAAATGGTGACACGCTCCTGATGCCAATCAACAATAAGTGCTATCCATGATCACGTTAATGTTGGCCCAAAGGCCATTACCCCCAAGTTTTGATGATAACAAACCATATGTAGTTAGGTATTAACAAGATTGTTTAATTGAGTTTCAGGTAAAAACATAGATTGATTGTCGGCTCCTTCACAAGACTCACACATTTGGAAGCCGTGAAGATTTAGATCCCAGAGCCTAGCACACTAGAAGAGCTCCAGAATCAAGCAAAGTTGAGAAGACTATAATATAAGTTTTGTATATTTCTATTTTCATTTTAGTTAGGATTTATAGTTTATTTGTCAAAACCGAGATGATAGAGGTTGATAACCTTGGGATTGTCACACACACACATTTGATATTGCTTCATGTTTTCAAGCAAAATTTTATTTCAAAATTTCTTACTGAGTTTCAGAAAAATGAAGTTTCAGAAAAATCAGTTTTTGGAAAAACAAGTTTTTGGAAAAACGGTTTTTACTTTAGAAAAGAATTTTTATCAAAATATAGTTCAAATTTTATTCGTATTGATTTATGATCACACTCTAGTCATTCCAAGCCCTAGAACTTTATTTTGTATCTGCCCATCTAAAGAAAATTTATCGGAAAAATTCTGACTTCAAAAAGATTTCCATCCTGTGTTTTTTGGCCTTGTCCGGTCGACCGCACGGTCGACCGCTGGCAGAGCAGAACTGCTCTGTCGGTCGACCGGGCGGTCGACCAATGTGCATGTGTGCACATCGGTCGACCGGCCCGGTCGACCGGCAGAAAGAGCAGAGCTCTCTGTTTTTTCCGGTCGACCGCTCCGGTCGATCGACAGAGAGTGTTCAGTGTTGAACACTCTCTGTTTGGGAACTTCGGTCGACCGTCCGGTCGACCGCTTTCCCAACGGTCGGAAATTCGACCGTTGGCGGTCGACCGGCAGTAGAAAATTCTGCTGTACTGGCTGCCAACGGCTATATTCTGTTTTATTTTTTGTTACGACTTCTCCCAACGGATCTATTAGTTTTTCTAACCTAGTTTTCATCCCCTATAAATAGTAGGAGTGTTATACAACTCAAAGACAAGATTTACAAGTTTAAGATCAAAGTTTTTCAAAGTTTAGCCTTTTAGCAAAAGATTTTCATTGAGCCATATATTTCCAATCCTTGAGTGTTTTAGCTTGAAGCATTCTCCACTTCTATACTTAATTTTTGTGCTACACAATCCCTAAAGTTTCATCTCCTCATCTTGGTTGTAGGATTATGCATGTGAGCTTAGTTCGTGGTCAAGTGTTGATCACCATTTCCTCAAATTGAGAAGTTGTAGAGATTGCGGCCTCAAGCGAGCTAGTAAGCTCTAAGTTAGTGTTGCAGCACCGTGAGAGAGGACAAATGTGTCCAAAGAGTTCTAGTGAGAACTTGTATTGACGATCCGGTGGGATTAAGCATAGTGGAAATCCTTCATCGTGTTGAAGGCGGGGATGTAGAACAGTGGTTCGAATCTCGAAACATATTCTCGTGTTTGCGATTGTCCACATCTCTCTAAACTCTACTCTCTCTTTTACTTGCACTATTATTTGTCTACTCCCTTGCAAGTTTTAATATTGTTGTTGTTTATTGTTAATTAGTTTTTAATCCGCATTATTTGCCACTAAGCATAGACATCACCTATTCTATTCACCTCCCTCTAGGTGATTTCAGTTAACACTATATCTCTGATCAAAGAAGTACTATACATGATCATGTTAACATTACACCTTTGATCATGAAGTCGTTCTCGTCTGACTGTTTCATCTCCTCAAGGAGACCCTTTTCCTAGGTGGAATCAATTTCAGCCATCTCTGCATTTTTCTTTCGGCAAATCAGTTTGGCTTCACGATAATCTTGAATGAACTAAATTCATCGAAGAAGGTTCCTGATACATCCTTGCAGGACTTTTCTAATGTTTCCACATTCATGTTCAGATTCGATGATCAACTATGAATAAAGTCTTGATTATGACGAACAAAAGTGAAACTCCACGAGGAATCTCGACTTACTCGATATATTCCTTGTGAAGTTTGTACTCCATATCTAGACATGAAGATCAGCTGAGAACTAGAGTCTTGATGAACAAAAGGTGACGCTTTACGAGAAATGTCGATCTACCCGACAAATTTCCCATGAAGTTTAGGTTTAACTCTTTAATCTCCAATGAGATTTTAGAGGTCACGAGTAGAATACAGAAATGTTCACTTTATGTGACACGATCTGAAGCCTTCGGTGAATAAGGCTAGAGGAATACATTAGCTTCATAAAATCCTCAACAACTTATCATGCTGAGGTGAATAGCATGGCTAGCCCAACTCAAACAGTAGTTAGTAAAGGCATACCAAATCCGTTGACAGCTGAGGATTTGCTAAAAATCCTAAGGGACCTGATCCCGCTTTTCCCACTAAAGTCCCCTACCAATTCCCGTCCATTGAATGGTAGGACCACAAAAGGCTGTATTCATTTTCCCAATAACAGATCAGAACTGTCTTGCTTAAAGCTTACGCCTCTGACAGCAAAACTTTTTCCTGGTGGATCTTGCTAATATCCCTACCAGATCAAACTCCACTTGTCAATCTCTTCAATAGAATGATAGGTCTACTTAAATTGTTGTTATGTTCAAACACCTCTAACAGTAAATGAATTCTTGTCAGGTTAACATCACACCTCTAACAGGTTGCTTTACAAACCTCCAAATGGAGAAACTGTCATGATCACTTCTGACAAAATCTCCATCTAATTCCCCAGCAAGAGATTTGGTTGTTACGTTAATGATTACCTCTGACAACTTTATAGAGAATAATCCTTTCCCTATCGAATCCCCACGGAGTTCTTTTTGTCACGTTAATGATTACCTCTGATATATAATCTCTTATGGGATTCATTTTCTAACTCCCCAGCGAGTTTCTGGTAGATTCCCCTCGAAATCTATTTTTTCCTTTTCAGTCCTAGTGGACTTTCTTGATTGTCACGTTAACAATTTACCTCTGACAATTTCTTCCAAATAACATTCAAAGGAGATATCAATTTCCCCACGGAGTTTATGATCAAGTCTTATTTCTCCCAGTGGAATTATTTCTTTTACCGTCATGTCCAGCTTGTCACCTCTGAATGGTAGAAATCTTGAGCTTGGCGGTTTCTCAATTGGTTATGTCCATGTTACCTCTGAACTGACAGATAATCAAGTCTCATCTTCCAGTCCTGTAGGGACTACTCCTCTAGCGTTATGTTCAGTTCGTCACCTCTGAACGGCAGGGCCTTGAGTCTAGCAACTTCCAATCGGTTATGTCCATATTACCTCTGAACTGACGGATGTCTAGACCTCTTCCCTTTTATGGTACTCTGTCATGTCAGCTCATCACCTCTGAACAGACGAGTCCATACTTTGTTCTCCTTCCACGTCAGGGCCGGGAGTTCTTACTGTCATGTTAATACGACTACCTCTGAATAGCGAATTACGAGCCTGATGTATCTTAGTTGGTCATGTCCATATTACCTCTGAACCAACGGGTGCCCAGATCCAATTCACCCTTGTAGTCCCTAGTGGGCTAGCTGCTAAGTTAATGTGACTACCTCTGGCAGCGGATTCGGAGTTTAGTGTATCTTAGTCTATCATGTCCAGTTTATCACCTCTGAATAGACGGGTCCCTAAAATCGGATTCATCTCATTTTGTCATCATGTCCAGATCATCACCTCTGAATGACAAAATTTCGAGCTTGGTGGCTTCTCAATCGGTCATGTCCAGTTCATCACCTCTGAACTGACAGATAGCCAAGTCTCCCCTTTTTGTTTACTACTATGTCAAGTTCGTCACCTCTGAACAGTAAACACTCTGATTTTGATAATTTCTAATCGTTTATGTCTAGTTCGTCACCTCTGAACCAATGAATATCCAATCTAACTCTTCTTTGTCATTATGTCCAGTTCGTCACCTCTGAACGACAAGGTTTCGTGTCTGGTGATTCTTGATCAGTTATGTCCAGTTCGTCACCTCTGAACTGACGGATAGCCAGATCTAACTTTCTAGTCCGCCAGGGACTCTGCTCGTTGTTATGTTCAATTTATCACCTCTGAACAGCGAATCCTATTTTCTAGCGATTATGAACCTGTTATGTCCATATTACCTCTGAACATACGGATTCCTAGATCTGCTCCCCTTTGTCCCCAGTGAGTTCTCATACTCAGACTGATTTTATCATGTTCCTAACCTCTGAATAATTTTCAGTCAAATTTCTAATTTTTTTTGGGAAATTCTACTTGGTGAATGCTCTCCCTTTTGAACACCCGAGGCAATTCAAAATATTTCAAAATCCGAACCATCCTATTGCAGATTTACGAAAACTTTGAAGAGGGTTTTGTTGAAACTAAAAAAAGATAAAATCTCAGACAGCTTTTTAACTGGTATGAACGATGTCAACTTGTTGACATTTATAAAAGACAAGTCGCAAACAAGCTGACAACCAGTTTCTACCCATCCCCGAGGAACAAATCAGCGACTTGGACTCTACTGATCCAGTAAAGCAGACAGTAAGTCAAGGTTACCTTTGAAGAGACCTAAGCAGGCCTAAGATGCTGAGTTAACTCAATGCTTAGCATCGCATGAGCCCAAGGAGATAGCCTCGCCTGAGAGGCTAAGTTTGTCTAGATTCGCTTTGAAGCTCTCCACAGAGAGCTAACTTACAGCTTCGCCTGAAGCTAATTCTAGCTTTACCGGAAGCTTTCTTGATAGCTTCGCAAGAAGCTCTTCATAGCTCCACAGAAAGCTAACTTATAGCTTCGCCTGAAGCTAATTATAGCTTCGCCGGAAGCTAATTCTAGCTTTGTCGGAAGTTTTCTTGATAGCTTCGTATGAAGCTTTTCATAGCTCCAGAGAGCTAACTTACAGCTTCGCCTGAAGCTAATTCTAGCTTCGCCAGAAACTTTCTTGATAGCTTTGCATAAAGCTCTTCATAGCTCCACAGAAGCTAATTCTAGCTTCACCGAAAACTAATTCTAGCTTTGCCGAAAGCTTTCTTGATAGCTTCGCATGAAGCTCTTCATAGCTCCAGAAAGCTAGCTTATAGCTTCGCCTGAAGCTACTCTAGCTTCGTCGGAAGCTAATTCTAGCTTCGCCGGAAGCTTTCTTGATAGCTTCACATGAAGCTCTTCATAGCTTCACAGAGAGCTAACTTACAGCTTCGCCTGAAGCTAATTCCGGAAGGCGCTGGCAGGCGCCGGAAGCTTTTATGATAGCTTCGCATGAAGCTCTTCATAGCTCCACGGGGAGCTAACTTACAGCTTCGCCGGAAGCTAATTCTAGCTTCGCCGGAAGCTTTATTGATAGCTTCGCCGGAAGAGGCTAGCTCTGCATGAGGAAAGTAACCGCCACACTAAGTTAGTGGGGGAGAGTTAATGGGCAGTTACACCCATAATTCCTCATTAAGAGGAGACAATCAAGAGAATCATAACTCCCTATTGCCTAGTGGGGAGAGTTAATGGGTAGTTACACCCATGATCCCTCATTAAGAGGAGACAATCAAGAAAATCATAACTCTCTATTGAGCCTATAAATAGCCCACTAGTAGGCTAGGCTCAGGGTCTTGAAGAAATTCAAGTTCAAGAGGCTTTTTGAAGAGCATAAGTTTCTTTGGTGGCTTCAAAACTTAATCCAACAAGAGATCTACTCTCTGGCTTCCAAGAATTCAGAGAATCACTTCTCTAATCCTACAAGGGTCAATTCAGGGTGCTAATAACCTAAGATTTTTCTTCCTCTCAAGGAATTTTCGGAACCAAGCGAGAAGGAATTCTAGGCAGTAGCATTCGAAAGATTGATTGCTCGCATCGTCAACAGGACAAAGTGATCACGTGTTGATCAGATTCCTACCGACATACTTCCCCAGAAATCTCAGAGGAGATCTACCTGTAATTCTTTTTCAATTACTTGTAATTTTGCTCCTCAACTCTTCTTTTGTAAGTTTTCCCCGATTCAATTTTCAATGGAAAACAAGTGGTGGCTTGATAACATGACTTCCTAATGATTGAAGAAAGACGGTCATCTTAACTTTCTAAATGGGAAAGTTAAGTCCATCAAACTTGGGTTGGGTCTTGACATTATTGGCATGAGTGTGTATAGCAAATAATGTGATTAGCAAATACAATACAGATCGCTCTTAAGTGGTGAAATATTAAAAGCAAGAGTCTAAGCTCTGATAGCAATTAAAATCACCTAGAGGGGGTGAATAGGTGACGTGCTAATCAAATGAGAAAATTAAAATTTGATTAACAAACAACATAATAAACTCACAACCAAGAAATGAAGTCATATACCCTGTGAAGGACTCTGAACTTCTCCTCGTGATTCTTCTTAGATAAGAGTTGAGGTGCACAATTGCTTTCTTGGTTTAAACGAATGCAAGCAAATAAAACAATATCAAGCATATAATGGTAAGCAAATAAGTGCATGCAAGATATATAAATAAGAGTGAGATGAGACAGAATAGTAATCACAAACACATGAGATTTGTTAAGAGGTTTGAGCAACTTGCTCTAAGTCCCCGCTTTTGCCGCAATTAAGATTTTCACTAAGTATGATTCCATAAAATCACTTGGTGTCGCAATACCTACAAGCTCTCTCACTCGTTCCTGTAAGAACTTCAATACAAGAGCCCGCAAGCTCGATCGTGGTTGCAATCTCCAAACACTCAAATACAAAAATTGAAACACTTGGTGCTCACATACAAGAATTCTATAAAATAGATATAGAGCTGAAAGGCCAAGCTTGTGTGCGAAAACAGAGAAGGTTGAAAGTTTAAAGCTAAAGACACTTTTGTAAACTGGAACACAAGGATGTGAAATAAATAGATCTTGAAAAACTTAGCCAAAACTTGTTAAAACTTGAGTAAATAACACTCTCTAATAATTCTTGTTTATAAGATAAAGTTAGAGATCATTAGTCAGCAAAACTCAGTAATAAAAATATGTTAAAAGCATAAAACAAACATTGTAAATGAATTTGGATTAACTTAAACAAGAAACTAACTATTGGGAGACAACTGACAAGTTAACTGCCTGGCCGTCGATAGGAAACTCATGCATGTCGACAAGCATTGCTCAACAGTCTTATTTTTCAAAATCTACAAAAGACCTATTGACAATTGAGTTTGGTTATCGACAGACTGAGATAGATTCAGTCTCTGTTAGACTGACTGTCAACAACTATACCATGGTTATCGACGGACTGAGCTCAGGCTTAGTTCTGTTGAACTCCCTGTCGACAGGCTCAGTTCTGTTGGAAGGCTGTCAACAGCTTAGTTGCACTCAGCCTTATACATGCTAGAATCAACAGTCGTCAGTAGCACATATCTGTTGACTGTCTTAGTTCTCTCAATAGTTAAAATATTTTTTTTTTTAAATCAAAAGAAATCTTTATAAGATATTACAAAAATAAGCTAAGCATAAATATGTTTGATTAAAATCAAACCATATTTTTAACATTTTGAACTTCTTTTTGTAATTTGAAAAATATTTTGAAATAAAACTAGATTTTATAAAAACTAAACTTTAAACACATTCATTTTCAATAGATTATTGTAAAATACTTGTAGCTGTATGTGTGTGTTGCAATCAAATCTAATCTAAACTTTACAAAACTTCTAAACACTTACAGACTTTTTTACAAATTTCAAGTTAGGGGTGAGCATCAGTCGGTTCAGTTTGATTTTTGCCAATTTTTACAAAATCGAACCGAACCGATTAGACTTAGCAACTGAACTGAACCGAACCAAACTGACTTATCGATTCGGTTTTTCAGTTTTTTCGGTTAGGCCAATATCTTGCCATCATTTCTTGCATTTTTTAATCACCATTATATCATCATTCTTTGATATTCTAATCTTAAATATTCAATACCTAAATTAGAAATAAGAAAAAGACCGTAACTTTAATGTGAATTGAAAATTTCATATTCTAAAACTTTTACACTATATTTGGGCTCTTATATCAAAGCTCACGTAATTATTACTAACTTTTAATGATAAGAATGAAAAAAGAACTATATTAATATAAATATTATTCTTAATTGTGATGGTGTACTTAACATAGCTTTCACATATTCAACATAAAAAAGATTGTATTGCTAGAAGTAATGAGATAAGTTTCCACCAGTTTTTGTTTTAAACTATATGATTCACTAAATTGAATTTGGGTGGGGTGATATATAGGTGAGAGATTCGGTTCGGTTCGGTCGGGTTCGGGTTTTGGAACACAAAACTGAAACCCAGCCGAACTAGAGCAGTTCGCTTCGGTTCGGGTTCGGGTTTCGGTTTTTGGTCGGTTACTTCGGTTATAACCGAACTCTGCTCACCCCTACTTCAAGTCGTTTTCTTGATCTTTTTCTTCATCTTGACCTGATCTAAATATGATTCATGTGAGATAAACTCTTCTTTGAGTACTTCATGTGTCCTTTGAGCTTGAACTCTAGAATCAACATGTATTAGCTTTAAAACTTGACTTTGAGTTTTTTTGAAGAAGCTAAATACTAATGTATGATCTTGAGTTAATATGAGACTTATATATTACAAGATCATTAATAATTATAACTACATGAGCTAATCATCATCAAAACCAGAGTAGTAGGCCTTTGAGCTATCAAGTTTCATGTGGTGGTTTGGCACCCTGGCTTTTTGTACTTCGTTTGCTAATATGGATATCGTTTGCTAATATGGATATTGCTCAAATCTTTGCTTATCGTTTTTCCTAATCTCTCGAGGTTTTACTTTAGTCCCCTTGATCCTGTTTCTTTATTTTGATAAATTGACCGGCTTCAAGTGTTGCACGCACATGATAGGAGGGGCTTGTCGGGTGCAAACCTTGTTTGGATATGACAGGTTCCCGTTGATGAATTGCTCTTAGGGTTGTCTCTGCTTTATCTAAAAAGAACAACAATTTGATTCCTAATTAGACTCTCTTTTTTCTTAAAAATTCCATTGCCATTGCTGCATTGAAGAATCTTATAAGTGAATCTCAAAATATAATAGATTAGAAGCTGGGAAACAGAGAAAGAAGTTATTGTTAGACAAAATTTGTAGCAATCGGATAACAGAGAGAGGAGGAAGGACTAAAAAAACTATTACAACTGTGCCATCAGAGTACTTAGAATCATACTTAAATAATTCTTTTTCAAAATTACGACAAAAAAACACAACATTAGAGAGCGTTAATTACAAAACATGCCATCGGGACTCTAAATAATTATATACAAAATAAAACGTAATGGAAAGATTGAATTTCTCCTTAAAATTAATAAAGCTTGAATTTCTCCTTAAAATTAATAAAGCCTTTGTTTTTAGAGGAAAATGAATAACTAAATGTAGAAATTAATTTCAAACTTTTTGTGTTTAATTAAGTTTCAGAAAAAATCTTATCAATTTTTTAAAATCATTAAAAATCACAGCACCTTCTTTCCTATATCTTATTTCTTTTTGCATAAGCACATGATAATTGTCAATGATAATGTTTTATAGCTTTATATATATATATATATATATATATATATATATATATATATATATATATATATATATATATATATATATATATCAAATCATGCTTAAGTTCATATAAGCATTAGTGAAATATTTTCTTAGTATCTTATGGCATAGAGAAATCAAATTTTATTTATAATGTATATAACAATATTTGCATTACAAAATAATTATTTGATAATATTAATTAGCGTAAAATAATTATATTTTACTATTATTTTTTTAATCTTATTTTAACATGCATAACACGTGCTCAGGATACTAGTTAAGTATATAATGCAGCACATGCATTTTCCTAGTTTTCAGAAAAATCAAATAGTACCCCACTCAAATATATTTATTAATATGTTTTTCTAAAATTTTTAGGATCCTTATTCTGATCCATTAACTTCTCCTAAGTTATTAGATACAATTTTAGGATCCAAATTCGAACCCATAATTAGGGCGTATTTGTTTCCCGTAATTGCCCTGTAAGTGATAAAATTCAATTGCAGTAAAACCAGTTCGGTGTTTATTTGGGGCCGTAAGTCGTAAAATGCATTAGCAGCTCACTTATAGTCTAAACAGATAATATGGAGTCATGCAAATTATATTTACATCCCACTTGTAGTACAAACAATTAATTTTGTGGACATGAAAGTCTGTATTGAAGATGGTTAATTGTAATTAAATTAATATTTTTTATTATTAGATTAATCTTTTTAAATTATGAAAAATCTTTTTTTATTATTAGATTAAAGTTTTTATTAATTATTCTAATAATTTTATTATTAGAATCTTTTTATTACTTGATTTTTAATATTTAACATAAAATTAATATTTTTATTAAATCATTTTTTATTTTTCACTCTAATATTTTTATTTATTGAATTTAATAATATTTAATATTAATTCCAATATTTAATTTTGTAATAATTAATATTAGATTACTGTTAATATTTTAGTAATCTAATATTTTAATATTAATATTTAAGTTTTTTAATTTTATTTTAATATTTACTATTTTTAAAATTATTTTAAATAATTAATAATTTTTTAATATTTATATTTTTAATATTTAAACCACCAAACAGTTAGTTTTGTGGGCAAATTTTCACTTACGACTTATATATTACCAACCAAACACCGTAAAATACAATATACTTTTAAACTTACAATTTCACATTATTAACCAAATACCGTAAAACTTACTTACGTAAAACTCACTTACAACTATAAAAGAGTTTACCACTTAAGACTTACGACTTATGATGACTTACATCAGCCAAATAAGCCTAACCGAGCAGATTCGCATTTATAATCCAAATCTCTAAACATACGCAATTCACGTAACCTGCGGATCCAGTAATATCTGTACGGGAGTAATCAAAACTGAGCGAAGTGAAGTTTTTTTTCATGTGACTCATTCACAAAAGTTGTTCGTCCGTCTTCACCGTCCTCTGTCTCTCTCACTCTCCGCCTCAGAGCAGCACCCGTAGTCCCAATCTCTCTCATTCTCTTCTTCTCCTCTTCTGGTTCTTCTTCTTTCCCTCTTCTTATCTCTATCTCTCTCTCTCGCCTGCCCTAGCCCCCTCCTCTCCTCCTTCCAGCAAACCCCCAACCCCTCTCTTCCTCCTCCTCCTCTTCCTCCTTCCAACAGTCCTCCCCTCCTCCTTTTATTCCTCTCATTCTCCTCTTTCTTCGCTCGGTTTACACCGCTATGTAGGGGTGCAAACGGGCCGCGTTTGGTCCGGCCCGGTCTCAAACTCGCCGGGTGAAGGCCTGGGCCGGGCCAAGCCAACCCACCGATAAAAGACGGGTGGCCCGGACCGGGACCGGTCCCCATTTGGGGGGACTCAGGCTCGACCAGTTGGCCCGTCAGGACGGGGCCAAGCCCAACCGTAGCCAGCTATTTAGATTATAGATTTTTTTTAAATTGAAAAAAAAGATTTGTTAAAATGAATTTTCTATCATATTATTCTCAAATGTGTAAGTGGTGTAGTTGGTTATCACGCTCTTCTCACTAAAAAGAGGCTCTTGTTTTGAACCTTGACACTACATATTTTTTTGATATTTTATTTGAGGGGCAGAGGGAGGCAGGGGCGAAAATGGAGGAGGGTGGCGGGTGGTGACGATGGAGGGTGGCAGGAGAAGGCGACGACGGTAGAGGGTGGCGGGAGGAGGCGGCGGGCGGCGGTGGAGGAGGAGGAAGGCGGTGGCGGTGGCAGTGGCGGAGAGTGGGGAGGGGGGAGGCCCGGGTTCGGCCCGGTTCTGAACGGAGCTGTGGGGCGACCCGACCAAGCTGTGGGGCACCAACATCGCACTCGGGAGCGCCCAGTAAAGGGGGCCAGGCCCGTGTCAACTCGGACCAGGTTCACGCGGGAAGCCGGCGCGGCCCGTCCCGGCCCGTTTCACCTCTCTACCGTTATACAGTAGACAAAATAATTTCTCAGCCTTTGCATGGTTTTCGGGGGTCCAACCAAATTTCCTTCATTTCGAGGACACTCTCCCCCGACTCAGTCCCATCTCTCTTCCTTTCCACTCCCAGTGAGATAAACCGCTGCCAATCTCTCTCCCCTCTCTCTCTCACTCGCTCCCTCTCTCTCTTAACCCTAGAAGTTATCCCGACCCCATCCCCATCTCAAAACCCTAGAAATTATCCCATCCCTCGCCATCGACCGAGCGATCGATGTCCGTTGAGAGATCCTTCGAGGCCTGGGAGGAGATCCACCGGCAGAGCCAGGACCTCGCCGACCGCCTGGCCCAGGGCTTCTCGAGCCTCATCAGCCCCCCGCCCTTCGCCTGGCCTCCCTCCACCCCTAAGAAGAGCCCCTTCGAGCTTGACCTCCACTCCGCCGATGGCGTCAGCGTCCTCCTCGAAATCGGCAGCAGGATCGGCCAGGTCGGGGCGGAGTTCGGGGCCGGGATCAACGGGATGGTGCAGCACTTCTTTCGGCAGCTTCCGGTGCCGTTCTGGCACGAAGACGGGGCCGCGATCAAGGCGGAGCTGGAGAGCAGGAGGAAAAACGACGCCTTTGAGAGATGCGGGGCTGTTGGAGGCGGTGAGTTGGGGAGTCTTGGAGTGCTTGGGATTCAGGGAATATCAGCGGTGGGTGAGGGGAGCGGAGATGAGTTGCCGGATGAGGAAGGGTTTGACTTTGATCGGAGAGCTTCTGGGCGGTTCAGGAAACCAAGGGTAAGCTGGTTCTTGGCTGTGAGTTGATGTTGTTATAAAAATATGATCTGAATAATTTTCTGTTCTTTCTCAAAACCTTAACTTTTAACATTGTTTCTACTGTATAATCTTAAGCTAAATGTATTGGTCAAAATCTGATCCGTCCAAGATGGCGACATGTGTCTCTCACCTTTCAACCTCTCTGAGAAACATTAGAGCTCCCCTTCGAAGGTCATGCTATACCCAATCTCTTCAAAATCTTCTCCGCTCTGAAGACTCTCCGTTCTGAAGATTTCAGCTCCAAACCAATTAGCTTCAGCAACAGATCACTTATGATCTCCGCCGATAATTATGTCACCTTATTTTCTTCCACGTTCATAACGTGCAACACCAGTCAACGAGGGTAGTTATGAACAATTGCTGATTTTTCAGCATGCAAGCCAAACAAATCCATACTGCTAATCGCGGTCATTACAATAAATCGACATGTGCAAATCACGCGGTTATAAATATCTCGTCCGTACCCATCTGCATCCATGCCAACAACTCAGTCAAGCATAAATAAACCTCTTCCTCCAATGAAGAAGAGGATTCTGATTGGGATTCAGATCCTGATTCTATTTTGATTCCAATTTGATCACCATCCAGATTCCTATAATTCTTGTAACCCGAGAATTATAGTGATGCTCCTCCTTTCCGTGGTTTTCCTGTTTAAAGGTTTCCATGTAAATCCTCTGTGTCCTTTTCTGTGCTGTGTTTTATCTATGTGCACTACCCCACTTCATTTCTCGCTTGTGGTGAAAATTGATCGTTCAATCACTTGTAGCGGAAAATTACTATCACAACCTAATGCTTTTATTTAGAGCTGAGTCTACATTCTATATCTCTGTCATCCAACCCAAACCCTTCTTTAAAAAGCCTCTTCAAAAGTCTCTTTAAAAACGCCGATGGCCCCAAGAAAGCATACTGTCACCTTCAACGACGCCACGTCAAAGGGCAAGCCATCAACGCCATTGGGGCATGATCCCCCCGTCGCTATTGATCAGTCACATACTACCGAAGACACTAGTTCTTTCTCGCCTCCGGGGGCAGCCGCCAACGTCAAGCTTTCCCGCCGCAGTACGAAGATCAACTCTTTCGGATGCTCACCGACATGAAGGAGTAGATGAAGGAGCAATAAGCCCAGTCAGATCGTGATCGAGAATAGGCGGCTCTCGACTCTGAGAGTGCCATTCGTGAACAAGAGGTACTGAGGCAGCTCAACGAACAACTCCAGGCCCAAATAGCTGCCCTCCAGAACACTTAAACACCGATGCAGTTAAAAAGCGCGCCTGAAATTGGAGAATCTCCCGACGTCAGAATCCTCGACGAGTTGATCCAAACACGGATCAATGAGGCTAAGTTGCAGCTCAATAGCCAATCAACACCTTCTGCTGCTGAAATCTCCGGTTCCCCCTCTCCAAAGAGATCTTGGAGTATGAGTTTCCGAGGAAGTTCTCGACTCCAATCATCGACTATTACGCTGGAATGAGCGACCTAGTCCAACACATCAGACATTTCCTGAACAAAATGATGGTCTACTATCACGACAATTCACTCATGTGCCTTATCTTCCCTTCCAGTTTGGAAGTTGCGGCCTTAGATTGATTCTACTCTCTGCCATCACATTCCCTCCGCAACTTCGAGGAGGCGTCTGAAGTGTTCCTTACCCAGTATGTATCTCCTCGGGAGGTTAAGAGGAACAACTACCACCTTACTATCAAGATGAGGCAACACAACAACCTCAAATCCTACATCGGCTACTTTCAAGCTAACTGGCTAAGATCTCTGATTGCGGTGAGGACGTCTCTGCATTCACATTCATCGTGGGCTTCAAGTTTCTCACCCCTTATACAAACATCTTTTGGAGCACAATGTCACTCGGATGAGCGAAGTTCTATTCCGAGCTCAGCTCTACATCCACTTAGAAGAGGCAATAAAGAGTTCCTCCAACCACTCCACTAAGTTTGGTGACGACGAAGAAAAGTCAAAGTCTCCGCACGAAGCCTCCGCCCATGCCCAAGATCGGAACCGGGGGCAATATACCTACAAGAGACAAGCTCTCCCAATCCTCTCAACAAGTCCGCTCTCAGCCTACAAGCTGATAGAGCAATTCACTTCACTCAGGCTCCCCATCAACGAAGTCTTCAACACCATCAAAGACCAACCCTAAATTAGATGTCCGAGACTCATCCAGTACGATCCCTCACTTCTCGAAGTATAAGAATACTGCTCCTATCACGACGATAAGGGGCATAAGACCATCTAACACCAGAGCCTTCGAAGGTACCTGGAAAAGCTCATCCTCCAGGGCTTCCTCAAGGAATGTCCTCACACTCGAGCAGTCTTCGGATCTGGACAGTCGAGCGCTCCGCCCCTACCTAACCATAACATGCGATCACCCAACACAAAGCAATCGAGTGATCTAATCTTACCTCCCTAAACAGGGGCAGTACCCCTATTCGTGATCTCCCTTGTACTTTAATTTTCATGTATTTCATTTCATTATCAAATAAAATTATATTTTCCTCATAACCATTTCAGCCTACTTTTCTATTGGGATTTTTCCCACTCAGAGTCTTACCGAAGTTCGCTACTCCGCTAATGGGTCCTACCCCCACTCTGAAATGACTGTGAACCCAGCTCAGCTGATGGGTCCTACCCTCACTCGGAGTCCAATATTTGCATGCTCCGTTTTGGGTTTCACCCCCGCTCTGGGACGACAACACAAGAAACTGCCTACGGGCCCCCTCTCGCTTAGCGTACGGGAGTCGAAACCCCTGCTGTGGGTTCTATCCTTGCTCAGAGTCACTACTCTGCTGCAGGAATTTTTCTCTCTCAGAGCCCCGATTTGATGTTTCACTGATGGGTCACACCCCCACTCGGAACATAAACACTAGCCTATGGGCTTCTATCATCTGACCCTTAGACGGATGAACCCCTAGTAGTTTTTCTCTGTTAGGTTTACGCCAGATCGTCACTTTGCTGTAGGTTTTACCCCCGCTTGGAGTTGATGCATCCAATCTGTCGATGGGTCGCACCCTTACTTCAGGTACTTTCCAAGTTAACAGCTCCGTTGATGGGTCACACCCTTACTCAAAAGCGACCGTGAATCCAGCTCCGCTGCTGGGATTCTCCTTACTCGGAGGCCCAACTCCGTTGCTGGGATTTTTTTCACTCGGAGGTCCATATCGTCACTCTATTGTGGGTCTTAAGATCGACGCATCCACTCTGTCGATGGGTCACACCCCCACTTCAGAACCCCTTCCGAGTTTGCAGACGCCATTAATGGGATTACTCCTACTAGGAAACAACACTTCAGGCTTGTAAGACATTCCAAAACCAATCGAACCTGCAGGAGATGGAAATCAAGCATTCTGAAAAGCCTATAGCTGCATGAGACATATGGTATATATATGAGGGTTTTCTTATTTGGATTATCCCCTCGACGTACTAGTTTCATGAGATTAGAAGCTGAAGAAATCAAGCATTCCGAAAAGCCTATAACTGCATGAGACATTTGTATATACAAGAGGGTTTTCTTGTTTGGATTAGCCACTCGACGTACTAGTTTTGTGTGATTAGAAGCTGAAAAAATCAAGCATTCCAGAAAAGTACGATCATCCGGGTATTATTCGAACACAATTTTTGCATATGCTTGCATGTATTGTTCATCTCGGGATAACATGGATTATATATGTTTAGCCTATAACTGCACTAGGCATATGGTATATAAATGAGGGTTTTCTTGTTTTGATTATTCCCTCGACGTACTAGTTTTGTATTGTTAGACGCTGAGTATACATTGTTTTGTTAACTCAATCTGTTAAATTTAGTTTAGCTTTTCATTACTTTTATTATGCTACATCTAATATTTAATATAAGATGTTTCACTGCATGCTTGTGTGCTCATCTTCCTTCCTCCCTTGAAAGTCTGCACCTCTCGTTGATGGGATTTTCCCCACTCGGAAATGACAACGCATACTCCAGCCCACAGGCTCCCTCTCGATTAGCCTACGGGCAATCAAACTCCCCATTGTGGGTTCTACTTCCTCTCGGAGTCCCTACTATGTTGCAGGAATTTCTCTCTCAAAGTCCCAGAATCACAACTTTGTTGATGGGAGTTTCCCACTTGGAAGCAATCGTGAATCCAACTCCGGTACTGGGATTTCTCTCACTCGGAGGTAAAAAGTTTACAGGTACCGCTAATGAGACTACTTCCACTCAAAAATGTCACAGGCTTACCAAATCATTCTGAGGACAAACCAACCATACCGGTGATAGATCAACACTCCGAAGAGGCGTAATCATATCGATTTCAAAAAAGCCAATGGTAAAGCAAGCCAGATAAGATTAATACAATCATTTTTGAAATATATTTGCATTTATTTCAAAAAATTCTTCCATTCTGAATAAATTTCTTAAATACATATTTGATTACATCTAACAAGAGTAATATAAAGTTCCATTACACTTCCGTGTTTACATTCCATTACACTTCCGTGTTTACATTTTTTTTAAAAAAATAACATATCCCGATTTGATCCCTCCATCCTGTCACTATGTCCAGCCACATCTTCAAACTCTGAGGATACACCCTCTAGGGAACGCCCACCGAAAAGCACGACCTTATTGCTCACACCACTATTTAGAGATCCCGAAATCGGAGAAGAAGCTACCAGGGTTCCTTCACAAAAATAAAGGTTCCTCCAGTGAAAAGTCATCCCCTCTCCAGTGTTCTAAATATCCCCGATATAACCCCGATATTGCGCCGATATTGCGTTTACGGCACCTAGCAGCAATGATTTGGCACATCCAAACCGATATAGCGATTTTCACCCAAAATCGCCGATAAATCGGCATGGACCCGATATATCGGCCGCAATTTCGACGATTTTGGACCCGATATAGCGTTCACACCAATTTCTAGGTTAGATATTTGGGTAATTCGAGCGATGTGGCAATATGACATTTGTGAAGATTGTACACTTGGATAGTGATTATGCATTTATAAGCTTAATGCAAGTTATCGAGTTAAGTATATCTTAAACATATAAGTATGATATTTTATGTAGCTTTATATAATTTATGCATATATTGTCTTATTGAGATGCAATTTAAGACAAGAAGATATGTATATTTACAGTCCGATTTTGACATCCGATTTTTGAAAATATCCCCGATATGTCTCCGATATATCCCCATCCCCGATAAATTTTCCCGGCCGATGTAGCCGCTGTGGCCGCCATTTAGAACACTGCCCTCTCCAACTGAAACATGCCTCTAAGGAAGTCAAAATGGCAACGCCATCCTCCGCACATCCCAAGGAGAATGACGAGGACTCCCCAAGAAATCCTGCGAGAGCGAGACATCGACGTCCGAGCAGTCTGAAGCCTGCAAGGACATGCTAGACGGCTGTGGGATCGCACTAGCAATCCAGAGCCGCCTAGGACAAGTACCACTTTCGATCGAAGTAGGAGCCCTAACTACCACCCATGACAGGGACACCCTGTCATAACGACTGATATGTCGTAACATGTTCAACATGATGCACACCAAGCAGACTCCTACTTGGGAAGAGCTTGACCACAAATTTTTTACCTTCATCCTCTCCTTTATATCCTTCATCTGATGAAAAAGAAAAAAAAGAAAACATGATGACCCATCAAAGCAAAGAGGAGGAATCTTAAAAGTAAGGGTTCTTTAGAGAAGATAGAAGCGATCTTCGTCCAAGAGTTCCACTCTATTTATGGATGAAAGAGAAGCTGAACCACCTCCAATTCAAATTTCATACCCTCAAAAAGTCAGTCCACGTCCCGAGTTTTCAGTCAACCGAATCAGCAAAAGATCAACCGTCGCCGCCGAAACACCAAACCCTACCTCCAGTCATTATGATTTCTGAATTAAAAGAGAGCATGATCCGATCTCTGAGAGATCTAGCCGACCAATATGACAATTGGTAGTCAACTGTATAACCTGCAATTAAATCCAAAAGATTCGCATTTATGATTCAGATTCTCGTCTGCTCACGAACATCAAGACAAACTTAAGGCATTGAAAGGTCTCTTAGCAACTCCGCTCTTCCGACTTCCCTTCGGCAGGCTCCGACAAGTGAAAGAGCGAAGGCATCTGTAGTGGTCAAAATCTGACCCTGCACGTGTCTCTCATCTTTTAACCCTCCAAGAAACATCAGAGCTCCCCTTTGAAATCCATGTTATCCCTGACCTCCTCAAAATATTCTCTGCTCCGAGGCTCCCTCTGTTCTAAAGATTTCAGCTCCAAATCAAGCAGCTCCAGCACAGATCACCCCTGATCTCCGCCGACAGTTACGCCGCTTTATTTTCCTCCACGTTCATAACGTGCAACACTACTCAGCGCAGGCGGTTATGGACAATGGCTGATTTGCCTGCATGTAATCCCAACAAACTAGCATTACTGATCGCGACCGTTACAACAAATTGACACATGCAAATCATGCGGTTACAAAGTCTTGCTCGAACCCATCTGCCTCCACGCCAACAGCTGAGTCAAACATAAATAGATCTTCTCCTCCAACGAAGAAGAGGATTCTGATTGAGATTCGGATCCTGATTCTATTCTGATTCCAATCTGATATATCCTTTAGATTTGTGTAATTCTTGTAACCCGATAATTATAGTGAAGCTCCTCCTCCCCGTGGTTTTGCCGATTAACGGTTTCCACGCAAATCCTCTGTCCCTATTTTCTGTGCTGTGTTTTATCTATTTATTTATGTGCACTACTCGCTTGTAATGAGGATCGACCGTACAATCACTTGTGGCGGAAAATCACCACCACATTAAGATAGCCACCTAAGTAATTTAAGACTTGGTTGCAGAAGTGCATAAGTGTTTCTTGTGTTCTACCAATCACTATATTGGGCAATTATGAAGTAACATGTACAAAGTTGAACTGAGCTGAAAGGAGATCATTGAGAATGGAGATGGATGAGTTGCAACAGGCTAAAATATAGGACAGGATTTGAGTGTATTTGTAAGAAGATAGAGGTAGCCCTTGTTGAGAATAACGCGGGGAAGAATCGTTTGGGATGGCCTGGAAATGGATTGATGAGTTCCCTAGCTAGGAGTGCCAGAATTATAGTGGGATGAGCTCTAGGACTGGTGGTGGATGGAGTGGGCTCGGAGCCTCGGATTGCTGCAGTATAAGATAGAAAAGGACATGTCAGTTGCTGTTACACGAGTGGTTTGTTAACAAAGTTGAATTGGGAAAAAAAAAAGTAAGAACAAGATTCATATGCTGCCTCAAATTGCTTACCTGTTTTTGTTATTGGAACTCTGGCCTCTAAAAATCTTCTTAAATTGTCTTTCACTATATATAAAAAAAGTATCCGATAAATAAAGAGTAACTATTTTCTTTCCCTTGGCAAACACCCTGCCTGAACCATGAACCTTGATTTGATAGGATGGGATTTCTACTCTACTATAGGAACATGAAAGAGATTGGTTTGGTGCATGCCGGTTATTGATATTTTCATAATTGAAAAGGCCACTTGGAACATTTTACTTTGAGCTTCCATTAATAATTTTTATTTTTTGGCCTGGGTTATATCTGACGAGTTTGAAAGATAAGTGGGAGACGTTCTTTTATCAATAATATCTCCAAGTGATATTTATTGTCTTGCAAACTTGGTCCTCTGTCGCGGGTGGATTTGGAGAGCCACCATAGCTCAAAATTAGGACTTGTTGCGTGTGCGCTGGCTTGTTTAACATTTTTCACAGTTTAGAATACTTTAAGATGCAAGCAACCCTGATGAAAGTGTTATTTCAGCATGACATCATATGCAGAAACTCCTGGGTACTTTATGGATAGAAATTTTCTTGTTTCTCTTAGCAAACAAAACATTTGCTGCTTCACATGCTGTGTGATAGGTTGTGGTGAAGTTTTCCGCTGTGACCAATCGGACGGTCGATCTACACCATAAGTGAGAGTAGGAAAGTGGGGAGTTTGTGAGTAAAAGTGATGCACAACACAGAAAAAGAGAGAGACAAGATTTTTTACGTGAAAATTCAAATCGGGAAAAATCACGGGGAGGAGGAGAACATTTCACTATAATTCTCAAGTTACAGGACCAAAGAATTGTTGGTATGTCTCTGAGATAGGATCGATTGGACGGGAAGAAAAAGAATCCCTTCTAGCTGGAGGAGGTGGTTTATCTGTACTGAGCTGTTGGCATGGAGGCGGATGTTATGAGCGTGATCTTTGTAACTGCACAATATTCATGAGCAAATTTGCTTTATCGGGCGGATTATTGGCGCTGTACTGTTGGGATTGCATGTAGGAAATTTCGTCACTGTCCATACTGAGCTGAGGAGCGTTACACATTATGAATATGGGAGAGGAAGGAGAGACACAACTGCAGGTGGACATCTCGGTGGCTGTTACTAGGAATTTTCCGAGTGGAATCTGGAGCCTTGGAGGCTTAGACTGCATATGGCTATGGAGGAATATAGTCTTTGGGGCCTGAGGTTGCTCCGGGATGACTTGGAACTGCGAGACTTCTGAGCTGGTAGAGTCTTTAGTATGCAAGTTGACTTTGCTACCGTCTGAAGTGATTCTGAGGGGATGTGGATTAGCGGAGGCATCGGGGCAAATCAGGAGCTGTGGATGTCTCAGTGGGAGGTTTTCAATTGCATGAACACGTGTCATCATCTTAATGGGTTATTTTTTGATCATTACAGATGCCCCTGCTTTTTTGCTTATCGGATCCTGCATGAGGGAAGTCGGAAGAGCGGAGTTTGTAGAAGCCTTAAATGCCTTGACTTCTTCTTGATGTCTATGGGTAGGAAAGGATTTGGATCATAAATGTGAATCTTTTGGAGTGACTAGAAGATTACGCGGCCAGCTAATAGCTGGCACGTCAATCGATTGAATTGCTTGAACTCTGTTGCTGGCATCTTTTCGAGTCCTGGCATCATGATTATTGAGATTGTGTTGCAGAGGTGGTTGCTATCTGCTGCTGATTCAGTTGACCGAAAATTACGGGTAGTGGACACTACTGACTTTTCGAGGATTGAGAATTCAAAGTGGAGATGGTTTGGTTTTTCCTCCATCTATAAATAGAACAAAGTCTTTTGGATGAAAATCACATCTGTTTTCTTCTTCAGGAAATTCTTACTTTAAAATTATTCCTTCTCAGGTTTGTTTCTATGTCTTTCTCCATCAGATGGAAGAAGAGAAAGAGGATAAGGACGGAGGAAATGGCAGACATGCCCTTGCTGTTTGGGAGCCTGGTTGGCATGATATGTCAGTCATAGTGATTAGCCTGTCACAAAATATCAGTCATCGTGATTGGGCGTCGCTGTCAGGGGTGATATGGAGGGTTTCTACTTCAAGTCAGCTTGTTCGTTTGGTCTCTGGCTTGCCTGTTCCAGTTTCGATCTTGAGGCTTGGAGTTCTTTCCTGATAGCATGTACGTGGTTGGAGTGGGGGCTGTCCTGGGCGGTTACGGAGGAGGATGTGACTCCACGACAATCCTGTTTGTCTTGGAGTCTTTATTCTGACTGCCTCTGTTGCCTCGCGCTTGGAGATTCTCTTCTTGTAGTGAGCAACAAGAGGGGAGTATAAAGGATGTTTTTGTCGAGACATCGCCGATGAAAGCTCCTTCCAGAGCTCCGACCTCTTCCTCAAAACAAATGGTTGGTGGTGTGATATCATTACTGGCATGTGTTTTGGAGGTTCCATCCTGGTAGGACATCGCTGCCTCACGTGCCTTCTGATGGATATTCTCCGGAGGATAAGCTCTTGGAGTTCGAAAGTGAGGTTGGACATAGCAGAAAGATGGAAGTATTAGATTGGGATCATCTGTATTTCTTTTCAAAAAAGTGTAAACACAGAACTGTAATGGAGTTTTGTATTTCTTGATAGATGTAATCAAATATGTATTCAGAGTGGAAAGACTCTTCGGAATAAAATGTCTTTGGAATGAAAATGTTTGTTTAGATCTTGCCTGGATTGCTTTACCGTTGGTCTTGTTCGGAGTCGATCATGTCTCATCGGTGTGTTGGTCTTTAACTTCAAGATCTTTGATTTGGCACGTGGACAATTTGATAAGCTTGCGATGTTTCCGAGTGGGGGTAGTCCGATCAGCGTATCTGTAAACTTTTGGCCTTCGAGTGGGGGAAATCTTAGCAGCAGAGTTGATTCACGTATGCTTCCGAGTGAGGGTTTGACCGATCAGCGGAGCTGTGAACTTGGGACTTTGAGAGGAGGAAATTCCTACATTAGAGTTAGGCCTCTGAGTATCCAGCATGGGAGTGTGGAATTTGGTAGGGATCTGAGTGAAGGAAATCCCACAGTGGAGAGATGATGCGCACACAAGCATGCAATTGTACAATTCAAATTAAACATTAAATGCAACATAATAAGAGCTAATGGAAGTCGTAAATTAAATAAGTTAGGCTGACAAGACTATATACACTTTGCTAATCACACGAAACTAGTACGTCGAGGGGATAATCCAAACAAGAAAATCCTCATCTATGTACCATATGGCTCGTGTAGTTATAGGTTAAACATACACAACCATGTCGTTGTGGGATAGGTAATACATGCAGACATTCTCAAAAGTGGTGTTTGGATGATACCTACATGACTGTGCTTCTCCGATATGTTTGATATCTCCAGCCTCTAAGCACACGAAACTAGTACATCGTGGGGATAATCTAAATAAGAAAACCCTCATCTATATGTCATATGTTTCATGCAATTATAGGCTCTCTGGAATGCTTACCTGCAAATTAGAAAGAGGCCTGATGTGGGGGTATCACCTATTGACAGATTGATACATCGATTTCGAGTGGGGAAAAATCCCAGCGATAGAGTTGGGACTCAGAGTGGGAAAAATCTTATCAGTGGAGTCGGGTTCACATTTGCTTCCGAGTGAAAAAAATTCCATTAACAGAGCTGTGACGTCGTAGGGACCTGAAGTGGGGGTACAACCTACCGACATATTGGATGCGCCTACTCTGACTAGGAAAATGCAGTAGCGAAGTGGCGATCTAACTCAGACCCGGTAGAGGGAAACTGCTTAGGGTTCATCTGCCCGTGGGTCGAATGTGAAAATCCCGTAGGCTAGTATTTGTGTTTTCGAGTGGGGAAATCCTATCAGTAGAACATCAAATGGGGGCTCTGAGAGGGGGAATCCTTGCAACGAGCAGAGACTCCTAGTGGGGAAAATCGCATAGCAAAGGGTTTCAATTCTCGTAGGTAATCGAGAAAGGGCGGGCTCGTGGACACGGTGTTGTCGTCTCCGAGTGAGAGAAATCCCATTAGCGGAGCGTACAAACACAACTCTCCGAGTGGGAAAAATCCCATCAATGGAGGACCGACTCCGAGTGGGGGAAATCCCAACAATAGAGTAGTTTCGAGTGGGGAAAATCCCATCAGCGGAATGTCTAGACACATCCTCCTAGCGGGGGAAATCCCATTAGCGAAGGGATCGACTCCGAGAGGGGGAAATCCCATCAGCGGAATGTCTAGCTTGGAAGGACTGTAATGGTTAAGAGCAGAAATATCATTTTATTCAATATCGGAATGGAGTACACGGAACTAAAATATAGGAAATGGTAGGAATATGAGTACTGTCATGTCTCTTGAAGATGTGGAATCACTCTATTGTTTTATATTGGGTGATTAAATGTTGTGGCTGGACAAGAGGTGCAGCTTTGAACTATCTGGATCCAGAGGCTGCTTCGGGAGTGAGAGTGTACTCTTTGAGGAAGCCTTATTGGATGAGCTCTTCTAGGTACTTTCGGGGGCCTCAACAGTGGATGGTCTTGTGTCTTTTGCAATCATGGTAGGAGCAATATTCTTCTGCTCTGAGAAGTGTGAGATCATGCTAAATCGGCCTTGGGTGCTTAACTCACAGCTGGTCCTTGATGGTGTTGAATATAAAGTCACCTAGAGGGGGGTGAATAGGTGATATACTAATAAAATGCGGAAATTAAAAACTTAGACTGATAAAAACTCAACACACAATTGGTAACCAAGAAATGAAGTCAAATTCCCGGTGAAGGGTTTTAGAACTTCTCTTCAAGATTCCTCTTTAATAAGAGTTGAGGTGCTTTTTCTTAGATTAAAACCAGTGTAAGCACATAAATAATATCAAGCATATATATGGGCAATAATAACAAGGCAAGATATGGATAAGAGTTAAGTTGAGAGATAGGCAAATGCAAAGACGGAAGATTTGTTTTGAAGTTCGAATTACTTACTCTACGTCCCCGCCTTCACCGCGTGGAGGATTTTCACTATCTCCACAAAAGAATCATATGATATAATCTTCAATTCTCTACACAGAGAGCACTTAGTTAATGGTCCTCTACACAAAAAGAATGTACACAGCAAATAGTTCTCTACCCAAGAGGAGAGCACAAAACAAATGAAGATTATAACATTTGGCGATCACAAAAATTACAAACTAGAGATCTCACAAAACAAGGATCTTATGAGGATAGATGTAGAGATATAGCTCAAGTTTGTGAGAAAATTAGGATTTTTTAATTGAAGCTCTTAAGAAAATACTTGAAAAAATTTCTTTGAAGATATAGAATCAGAAGTTAAAAACTTGTATTTTCCAAAAACTTGTTTTCTTGATTTTTTCAAAAATTAAACACAATTTTTTTCTTGTAAAAATCTTTCAAAATCTTTTTTGAAACTCTCTACAATGACCCCTATGTATAAGAATAGGGTAGAGATAATTAGAGAGTAAACTTAGGTGTTAAAACAATGATTAAACCCAAATAAAGTAAGATATAATCGTTTGAGAATAAAACAAAAACTGAAAAGTCAAAATATAGCCATTTGAGACAAGTCAGGCCCAGAATGGCCTAGCGGTTGATCGTCCAGTTGACCGCCTAATGACTATAATTATATCATTGAAGCTTGTTGGCCGACCGCTATGAGAACACAATTTGTTCTCACAGTAGCCGGTCGACCGACTGAGAGCACTTTGCTTTCTGTTGCGCACGGTCGAACGACCCAGTCAAGTGGCCAGAGAAGCAGATTTGCTCTCTGCCCAAGTGGTCGACCACGCAGTCGATTGCGTGCACAAGCAAGCACTGGGCTTGCGTGCGCGTCAGTCGACTGCTCGGTCGATCGTGTGCCAAGCCAGTGGCTTGTGACCCCACCAGTCGACGCCCGATCGGTCGGCCTAAGGCCAAAACACTATATTTTGTATTTTTAAAATTTTTAAATATCAATAAATTTTAATAAAATCTATAAAAATAAGTTCTTATAAATACATATAGCACAGATCTGTGATCAAAAATTAACATACATTACAAATATGTGAACTTTTTGAGAATATCAAATACAATTTTGAAATAAAAACTATACTAAGAATTGTTTTTTTCAAAACTAAACTTTAATTTGAAAAACAATTTTTTTAAAAACTTGTATAAACACAAAAACAAGTTTCTTAAACTCATTTGAAGCACCAATGTGTATATCGAAACACACATATAAAATAATATGAACTTGTTTTTGAGAGATCTACTTATAGAAACAAAACATATCTAGTTA
Organism: Agave tequilana; assembly: GCA_038442645.1. NCBI lineage: Eukaryota > Viridiplantae > Streptophyta > Magnoliopsida > Asparagales > Asparagaceae > Agave > Agave tequilana. Next base: position 77,139 of record JAVJIF010030547.1, read on the forward strand.
AATTGAAACGAGGTAATTTAAAAAACAAAAACTAATATCAAATTTTGGTGCATGTGTATGTGTATAAACTTGAGCAATCAAAACTATTATACTTTACACAAATCTAGACATTCTTATAAACTAGAGTCTTCTTATCTTGATGTGACCTTCCTCCTCATCTTGACTCGATCAAAAACTTGATTTTTTAGAGCTAGACTCTTTGAGTTCTTGATGTGTTATTTGTGCTTGAGCTTTTAAATCAACACTTGTTAGCTTCAAACTTGACCTTGAGTCTTTTGAAGAAGTTAAATACCAACTAAGATTTTGATTAATAATTGAAATTTAAGTAACACAAGATCATTAGTATTATAACTACATTGGTTAATCATCATCAAAACTAGAGTGATGTACTTTTGGGCCAACATTGAAGGCCTCCTTAATAGGGAACCTCAACGGAGTGAAATATTGTTTCATCCGTTTGTAGGTTCGGAGTGATTTTGATGAAAGGATGGGAGCACCTGTCTCTTGAAGGTAGGTTGCCCCTGGTTTTGATCTTGGGCATGGGCGTAGGCTTCGTGTGAAGACTTCAACTTTCCTCCGACGTCACCCTATTTCACAATATGGTTGAAAGAAGTCTTCATCGCCTCCTCCAGCTGGATGTATGGTTGAGCTCGTGATATGACCTCGCTCATCTGGGTAACATTGTTGTAGTGGTCAGTTTCTGACCTGCACAAGGATAAGACATGTATCCCATCTCATCAGAAACTCCCGAAGACAGACAACGTGGTTGTTCTCGAGGCACTCCTCTGAGGAATCAACGGCCCCGAGGACACTCTTCCTTCTTAGGAATCCACTGCCCCGAGGACGCTCCTTCTAAGAGTATCGCCACCCTGAGATCAATCCTTCCTGTCCCAAGAAAGACGACCACATCAACTAACCTCATTGATATCCGCTTCATACATGGAGTCTGTTATGCCGCCAGGTAATCTCACGCTTCAAACGTTGCAATAACTCCTATTTCAGCGCACTGTTACAGAAGATAACAGAAATTACTCCCACAATCAAGGACATAATTCAGGCCATTATGAAGGAATCACAACGTGCAGATCATGTGGTTATTGAAATCCACATGACCTGCATTGCCAATGAAGACACCCCGGGTATATGTACACTAGGAGATCGATGAACAAAGGGAGACGGAGACCACCCAACACTTCTCCAGAAGAGGAAAAAAAAGAAGAGATCAGACCCTAAAGATCCAGATAATCAATCTCAAATCACTATCCCGCTGTAATTTGAGACTGCAACAAAGTCCTATCTCTGCAGAATTCATTGTAACATCTTAAAAATAGTGAATTCTCTCCCTCATCCCCATAGTTTTTCTCAAATTGGGCTTTCACGTAAAATCTGTGTCTTTGTATTGCTTTATTATTCTCTCTCACAAATCTTATCACAAATTGACGTGTGGTAAGATCTCCCCTGGAAATTTACCACCGCAATTGTGCTTGAGGAGATGCTTGTACAGTGGGTGAGAAACCTGCAGCCCGCTGATAAACGTGAGCGCAAAGACATCTTTACCGCAATTGGGGGACCTTGGCTAGCTGACTTTGGAAGAAGCTGATATATGATTTGAGGCTATCCCTCTGCCTCATCTTGACGGAGAGGAGGTGATGACTGTTTTTCTTGACCTCCTGGCGAGAGACGTACTGGGTGAGGAACAATTCAGTTGCCTCCTCGAAGTTATGGAGAGAGCAGTGAGGTAAGGACTAGAACCAATCCGATGTCACAACTTTCAGGCTGGATAGAAAGGTGAGGACAAGAGTTGATTGTTGCGGGAATAAATTACCATCTTGTCTTGAAAATGTCTGATGTGCTGGATGGGGTCGCTCACTTTGGAGTAATAATCGAAGGTCGTTCCTCGGAAACTCGTACTCTAGGATTTCTTCAGAGAGGGGGAGTCAGAGATTTTGGCAGCTGAAGGCGTTGGGTGACCTTATAGTTTGACTTTCGTGATCCATCTTTGGACCAGCTATTTAAGGACTCGGAGGTTGGGAGTTTCACCGACTTCAAGCTCGCTTTCTAATTTCGTCAATGGCTGGAGTGATTTGAGCTTGGAGTTGGTTTGAGCTGCCTCAATGCCTCCTGCTCACAGATGGCATTCTCGTGGTTGAGAGTCGCTTGTTTTCGATCGCGATTTGATTGGGCTTGCTGTTTCTTCATTTGTTCTTTCATGTTGGCGAGTATATGAAGGAACTAGTCTTTGTATTGCTGCGTTAGTTAGACACTGACAGCTGCCTCCTGAGGCGAGGAGCCGGTGTTCTCAGTGGTATGCGACTGATCGATGGTTGGTGGAGGGACCGTGCTCCTAGCGGTGCTGTTGGCATTGCATTTGGACGTTGCACCATTGACAGCTTGCTTTCTTGGGGCCATCGTCAATGTGAAATAGGCTTTTTGAGGAAGGTTATAGGTTTTTTTAGGGGAGAAATCTTGAGTGTAGAGACTCAGATCTCAATAAAAGCATCAGAATGTGGTGGAGATTTTCCATCGCGACTGATCGGATGGTCGATCCGCACCACAAGAGAGTGGGGAAGTGGAGAGTGTGAATAAAAGTGATGCATAGCACAGAAAAAGAGACAAGATTTTTTACGTGGAAACCCAAATCAGAAAATAACCACAGAGGAGGAGAAGATTCCATTATACTTCTCAAGTTGCAGGAATTACAAAGAATTTATTGGTATGCCTCAGAGATACGATCGATTGGATGGGAAGAAAAAGGGTCCCCTTCTCACTAGAGGAGAAAGTCTATTTGTACTGAGTTGTTGGCATGGAGGCGGATAGTGTGGGCGTAATCTCTGTAACTGCACGATCTTTACGAGCAGATTTGTTGTAACAACAATGATTATTGGCACTGGACTGTTGGGATTGCATGCAGAAATCTCGCCACTATCCATAACTGCCTGGTGGAGCGCTATACATTATGAACGTGAGAAAGGAAGGAGAGGTGTAACTGCAGGCAGACATCTCGGTGACCGTTGTTAGGGACTTTTGGAGTGAATTGAGAGTTTTTGATTGCAGATGGCTCTAGAAGAATATAGTCTTGGAGCCTGAGGTTGCTCCGAGATTACTTGAGACAGTGAAGCTTCCGAGGTGGAAGAGTTTTTGATATGAAAGTTGACTTTGGGGTGCTCTGGTGTGATTCTGAGAGGATGTGGAGTGGCGGATGCCTCGGGACAGACCGAGAGCTATGGATAGGGGACTGGGGCACGACCCGGAGTGCAGGACCAGACCCGGTTTAGTTAGTAATTAAAAAAAATTAAAATAGTTTTTTAAGTTCTAAAAATTCTAAAACATTCTAAAAAATCACAATTTTGGACAAAATTGATGCAAGTTGTAAAATGCAAATGTAATTTTTTTATTAATAATCCAATAGATTGGATAAATTGATACAAATACAAATGAATTATATAGATTAAAAATGAAGTATAAATTGATAAAAATACAAATATAGTATTTAGATTAAGATTGAAGTATAAATTGATACAAATACTTGAGAGAGTTTGAGAACTTGAGAGAGTTTGAGGGAGCTTAATCACGTGAGAACTTAAGAGATTTGAGAGCCTGAGTACTTGAGAATTTAAGAGATATTTAGAGATTTTTTTTGGTGATGAAATGAAGTGGGGAAGAATGTGTATTTATAAAGGGGAAGAGGCAGTTGAAATGTAAATTTTTTTTTAAAAAAATTTCGGCCAATATATCCGTTGGGGGGGTTTTTGTAAAAAAAAAAAATTACAAACCCCCACACGGCTATATTATGGGCCAATTATAGCCGTTTGGGGGGGGGGGGGGGGGGGGGGGTTAAATAAATTACAAAATCCCACCTCCCCAAATGCCAACGGCTCTTAAAAGAGTCGTTGGCCTTCCGACACGGGTTCGGCCCAGGTCTCGGCCCGGCTGGGCCGTGGGCTAAGTTCCCCAAACCCGGGGCGTTTTGGGGATGGGCCTGGGCTGGCACCGGCCCGGGCCACAACTCGGGCCTGGCCCGTGCAGGTCGGTGGGCTGGCCTTGGCCCGTTCGAATCCCTAGTTGTAGATGTCTCAGTGGGAGGTTTTCAGTTGCATGGACATGTGTCACCATCTTGATGGGGGTCAATTTTTGACCACTACATAGATGAAATGCAATATGAGGGAAAGGAAATGAAGATGAGGTTATATTATCCAGGTTTGTAATTTTCATGGCTAAAAACTTTTCTTTGCATCAACCTTTTACTTTCAGATCCAAACTTTTTATATTCTCTGTCACCTGTAAGGCAGATTTGGTTTCTTTGCCAACAATGCATTGTGCTCAAACTCTAGTTTTTTATGTCCTTTTCATGATGATATGAATTATATTAATTGCAGGCTTGGTTGCATTCTTGCTGTTGTTTGTTGTAGCCAATTCTCTTCTGATATATTTTCATTCTTTAATGTCATTTTCTGCCAATAACTTGCTCTGTGTAAACTATCACAAGCAGCAGTGGATCACTCTATAATATACAAAATTAATTTGTGTGTTACATTTATGTCCATTTTTTGCACATGACATTTCAAATATTTTCTGAATTATGTATTTTAGTTTAGCCTTTCATATATTCTATAAAATGCAGGGGAGCATTAACATAACAACAACATATGATAGTAGAATGCAAGGCACTGAAAGTTCTTTAGCTGCAAGGGGAGATTTCTGGAGAATAGAGACGTCAAATGGCAGTTCAACTTCAGGAAATGAGAATGCACCTCTATTTCTTGTTCAGCTTGGACCGGTACTCTTTGTTCGGGATACAACTCTTCTTTTGCCAGTTCATCTATCAAAGCAACACTTGCTTTGGTACGGTTATGATCGGAAGGTAAAATCTGTCCATTTGATGCTCCATTTAAGTTACTCATTGGAAGTAGATTCCTTTTCTTTTCCCCTGTACATCAGGACTTTAACATAGAATTTTCCCATGCCACCCAATCCTTCGCCAACCGAGCAATTCATAAAAATAATAGATGAACATTCTTCTGAAATAGATTTCAGAAAAATCTATTAGTAAGTAGAGTGTATCAACGACTCCTACAGAGTCGAGGTTCTCAGTTTTCATACTGTTATGCCTTTGTTTTTACTTCTGTAACAACATTTTAGTTTAGCATTTGGCATTTTGCTTCTCTACTTGTTGAGAAATAACAGATATTGTTCTTATTTTAAATTCAGTTTTGTCCGTGGAACTTTTAATTCTATCACTCAAGAGTAATCATTCCAATATCTAGTTTCATGGCTGAATCCATACAAGCATATTCTTAGAACAAAATTAACTTGCTGCTTTTTATTCACTGTCCTGAAGCTAGGAGAACCCAAACTTATATGTTTGGTTACCAAGGAAAATCTTTGAAGTATCTGGGATTATGTAGCGCAGTTGGTGGGACTTACTTGCATACCTGGTCATCCTTAAGTTAGGGAATCACCAGTTTGTTGTGTGTGCTGTCTGTAAGATTTTAGTTTCATGGTGAATTCCATGGCCTTGTACTTTTCACCTTAGTTTGTCCCTGAACACGACTTATAATTAATTTTTTTTAGTTATCATGTCAAAAGTAGCAAACTGTCTCGATCTGTACATGAATTTCATATTCATTTCTCAAAGCTTTCTTTGGTTTATTGACATTCCATGGTTTGTATTTATTTTCTGATTCATGGGTAATAGAATAAATGCAGTTCCCAAATGCGGTTTCGTGGTTGAAAGCTTGAGTGCTTCCATGATTTGATAACATGTTTTTATTAACTAAAATATTCGCAGTAAAGGATTTGCTGTAGCTTTTTATGATTAAGTTTTAGCCTGTGTCCTTCTGTGGCTGAATGATTAATTATCTCAGTGATTTCGTAATTACCAGCTTGCAGCTTGGTATATCTTGATAATTATTGAAAAGCATGTTTTATGTCAGTTATTCTTATAGATCAAATGAAGCTATTCTTATTTAGAAGTATCCCAGTTTAACGTTTAACATTGTGATATGCTACCATAGATGCTGACTGCTTTAAGTGCTGTTACACCATATCATGATTTGTTTGCACACACTATGTATTTTTAAATTCGTGAACATTGCCAGTTTCACACATAGAGCTTTTTAGTATTTATGCATTGGCCTTTATCGAGTATGCTTTACCTTGCTCTAATTTGTGTTTTGCATTCCTCTTCTCATCTTTGTATACATCTAGCAAAGGCTATCTTATTTTTCATGGTTGAACTTTATTTTCTTTTATGTCATCTTAATCATGCTCATGAGCATTCCACAAAATTTCCCTTTATTCACGTAGTTACGTAAAAAGTAGCAAGTAGCTTTAACATGGAAATTGCGCCACTCTTTGACCCATCAGAGTCTAATTTTTTTTATTTTAATAAAAATCTTTTATGTTTATACTTATGTTAGTTGAGCCAAAATGGAGATAGAAGACAGATGTATCCGTAACAGAGTATTTGAAGGGAGCAAGGTCTAAAGTAGTTATTTCTACTTATTTTAGCATAAAGCCTGGCAAAGCTCACTAAATACTTGGTGTTTGCACTTACTGGAAGTTGCCTTTTGTCTGCACCTTGCGTTGTCCTGTTGCATACTGAAGTGATCCTTAATTTGCAGAATGGTTTGCATTCCCTCTGTCCGGCTCTATGGTCGAAACATAGAAGATGGCTCCTGATGTCAATGATCTGCCTCAATCCACTTGCTTGTGTAAGTTTATTTATTTTGTTATTGGATTCCCTAGACATTTTGACCTACACGTAAAGGTTTTATTTACACGTTAAAATATTGTATAACCTGAAGACTCTTATCTCTGTATTTGTAGTATATGCTTCAAGCTCTAAATGCTCGAAGCTTTCTCTAGTAAAAAGAAATAGTAGAAACTTGCTATTAATTTAGAATTGCAGTCTTTGCATATTGTTTGGACTGCCAAAACCTGTCCAAGATTTAGGTAGTAAACTTGCAATGCTTCATATTGTCCAAATATTTCTGCAATACTCATGGAAGCCTTTCTGGTTTCATGGGAATATAGCTGCCCTCGGGATAGGATAAAAATTCCTTTTTCATCTGTTATATACTTAGGATTTCTTGATTGTTACATTTGAAAGGCAATACATAAGGTTTTCTTGGAATCATTAGCTCTGAAGAGCCACCTTAAACAAACTTTCAAGGAATGACTTAACCTGCGGGAACCAACACACTCAGAATCCTAAAATGCCACGGTAGTTAGGTCCTTTGTGAAATTAGAGAGTTGATCAAATTACTAAATTTGCTTATAATTTTGGGACATACTGTTTAAAGTAATTGAGAATAAAAGATACTGGATATGAGTGAATCAATAAGTTTTGCATTGAGAGTTCTCATTTGGACTATGTGGGTTATCTCCTGGCTTTCTTTGCGTTTGCTTGGGTATCATGTGATTTGTGTAAGTATATTGTCTCTTATAAGTGCACAAATGTTTCCCGGTACGAGTAAGCAACACCACTAGTCCAAGCCGAAGTGGAGGCAAAAAAATACAAAGAAAAGGAAAAAAATTCAGCATCAAGTTGTGTTGATATACTTTATTTGCAAGTCTATATTCATTGTGATTGGATGCAACATATCAGAAGAAAGAAATAGCTAGCATGTATACAACTATGTACTGTTTCTTTCTCTACTTTGGATAATTGCATCTATTTTTTTCTTTACAAACTTTTCTTTTTGTGTGAAGCACTCCTGCAAAAAATGAACCTGTGTTTCTCGTTTTGAAGCTCAGCAACCTGATTTTTATTTTCTCCTCAGTCATTCATGGATCTGCAATTCCCAAATGGACAGCTTACGTATGTGGCTGGTGAAGGGCTGACTACCAGTGCCTTCCTTCCTGTTTGTGGTGGCCTTCTTCAAGTTCAAGGTCGATATCCTGGAGAAACAAAATTTAGCTTCTCGTATAAGGTAGGTGAGAAAAGCTTCCAGACGGTACCTGTGAAGTCAATTTACTGAGACCTTTCTTTGAGCAATGAAAACCTTGTCATAACATGAAGATTTGCGGGGAACTGGTCCTGTGATCTTTCCTGTATTACTGTGTGTACACCCTTCCATGTTTTTCATGTTGGTCTAAATATTTATCTTATCTCTCATGTAGAACAAGTGTGGCATACGTGTTACACCGATGGTGCAGTGGCCTGATAAGTCTTTTTCCCTTGGAATTGCACATGCTATGGCTTGGAAGAGGTCTGGTCTAATGATGCAACCGACTGTCCAATTAAGGTAAGCAAAATAATTAATTTGTGCTCCAGATAATATCTTCTTCTTCTAATCACTGCAAGCAAAGTAATTCATCCTATAGTGGTTCATGGTCTACCATACACGGTGAAACCATCATATTATTTACCAATATGGATAGGTCATTGAAAATAACGACATGTTACTTAAGTAGCTTTTTGTTTTGCTCGGCAATAGAGGATATCCATTTTGTCCAACATGGA